>KN470735.1:52011-76388 GCA_000787095.1 Periophthalmodon schlosseri | reverse complement strand
ATGCATAGAAAATAAATAAATAATAAATAATAAATAATAATAATGAAAAAAGAACCCCCCTCGCCCCCCTGCTGTCCACATAACAGGACATTGACATGGTTATGACAAAAAACTGGTAAAGCTAATTTCCTCCATCATAGACATCCACAGAAATAGCTATACATACATAGAATTATGTAAGCATGTCAAAACATTAGATGTATGTTGCATATAGCTATGTATGTTACAACAATTTGTTGTTTATAGAGTAGGTACACTTATTGAGGTAATGTTTCAGTCAGATGGCGGATTCCATATAACAGTTTAGACCAACAAAAAAATATTTGCATTTTTTGCAGCATGGATCCAAGCTGCTGAGAGCTTTCGCTGTGCGATTTCTTGATGAGAGCCACTGCCCCACACTCAGAGGCTGTCTTACTTTCCAACGGCATGCTATCATCTTTTTAGCAGCTGTAAGACCAGCTAAAAATTGCCAGGGTTCATTGATAGTTTCAGATTTGATGTGTTATTCAATAACAGTAGCCTCTGTGTGTGGGGTATTTCTCTTTCCATTATGTTTCATAGAGCATAACATTTTCCCAGAGGCGATTAACCTCTGGACATTGCCACACCATGTGAAGGAAAGTGCCAATGGTTTTGTCTGAGCAGAAATCACAGTATGGGTTATCTTTAAGTTTTATCATATGTAGTCTCCTAGGATAGAGGTAGGACCTGTGAATAAATTCATAGTGAATCATTTGGTGGTTTGAATTTTTGGATGATAGGGACACATTGGACCAAATACGGTCCAGTCCCATTCAGAGTGATATTTCAGCTCTGTTTTCCAAAGTTGTTCAATGGGCAAAAAGGAGTTGACCCCTGGGTACAAGAATGCTGATTTTAGATTACCAGAGAGGAGCAGGCATGGATAGACAAACGATTAAGACAGATGGTTTGTTGTCAATACAGTAATATAATAAAAGATGATGCAAAGTTTTCTTTCTTTCTTTTAGATTTTTGTGTGATTTTATTTGACATGTGCACTGCACAGAGAGAAATCAATGGCCTGCGTATGAAAATGTATGAGTGTCACAGAGTATGACGTTACAAATGTGAGTGAGTGCAGCCGGACGACAGCTGTCAGTCCAGCCAGCCTCAGCCCCTCAGACACAAACACGAGTGAATGAGAGCCATGCCGAGGTCACATGACCTCTCCCAACAGCCACTGTCACAGCAGAACCACCGGTCAGCAGCAGACAAAGAAATACATATATGTAAGATTTGAAAGTATCCCATTACATTTTTATTATTAAGACTTGGTTTGAGTCCAGTTTAGTCCTGATTTAGACCTGGTTTGGTCTTGGTCTAGTCCTGGTTTAGTACTGGCAGTTGAGGTTACTTCTTGATCAATTTTGTTGTGAGATTAGTCTGAATGCTCCCTTAGAGAATACTTTTAATAATATATATATATTTTTGTTGTTGTTATTTGGAGGCATGTGCAGTGATAAGAAAGAGGGTCTGTATGTAAAGTTGGAATGCTAACAGTCTAACGTAGCCAATGCTTTAAGAACTTCTAATGCAATAGTGTTTTATCTGATTATTTCTAATAGCTGCCATCATAATAATGATCTGATATGCTCTGGTTACAATGGTTTGATTCTTCTGTGTCTCAAATTCCGAATCGTATTTTGCCACAGTACGAGCACAAACAGCAGTGTCCAGCTGTGCCCACACTGACCATCATTAAAAGCCCAAAGATCAGAGACAGAGGAGACAGAGGAGAAGAAAGACTGAATTAGGCTCAGACTGGTGCGATAACAATGCAACAAAAGACACACAGTTAGAGGACAGAGTGAGCGTGCATTCATTACAAGTGCTCTGATTGTTCTGGCTCCTATCAGGTGGCATCAAACCACCGCGCGATCGGGAAGGGGAACTACAAAGTGGATCCAGGGGCCTGAAGAACCAAGCCTTTTTGATCGCGCTAATTAAAAGCCATTTTGTGTAAAACAAACAGACACAAGTCTAATTGGCTCTTTTCCATAAGAAAGAGGAGGATGTTGAAAGTAGAAGACGGCTCAGAGTAGGAAGGAAGTCCTGGATCAGTCTGACACATGTTAACAGACAGGAACATATTATACAGCATTATACTCACAGTCAAAAAGAATGAAAACCTAAGGGGTGGGTCATATTGAATGTATCCATATTTTTGGGACTCCTCCCTCCGATGACCTTCACGATTCACTCACTCGCACACCACTATCATACATAGGTAGGTGGGTGAAACTTCGTTTGGAAAGGTGGTGCTTTGTTTTTTTTTTTGTTGTTTTTTTTTTGCCTCATTGCAAAAAAGGTCTTGGGTTTGATTCCAAGACCAGATGGGTCTTTCTGTGTGCAGTTTGCATATTCTTCTTGTGTCTGTGTTTTATCCGGGTACACAGTTTGCCCCACCTCCACAAACATGTGGTCCACAGAGCAGTGCACACTATCACAGTCACCAGGAAATAGTAAATCAGTGAATACAAAAAAATAAATTGTGTTTTGTTTTTTTGGTGTACCTCAGGTTACTATGATCCTGGAGCTCTTGAGGCAGCATGCGGTGGGCCTGCTGTCCTCTGCGGTCACTACTGACCACATGACCAGGGTAGTGCTGGAGCGGGGTAAGAGGTCCATCCGTGTTCATTAAGTCCAATGCTGCATTCAGAGTGCGGCATCAGGGGCGTGTTTTTAAGCGTCAGTGCATCTTGAGCATTTATGCCTTGAGCACTCTGTTCGCTCGTCCAGCGCGTCAGAGTTGGAAAAGCTGAACTTTTGCCGTTTGACATGCCATATCAGCCAATCAGAGACTATGTTCCAGTGACATAGCGACATCATTATTCAGAAGAAGAAGAAGGAAGAAAAAGCCACAAACACCACAATAAAAAGAATGGAGAATAGCCTCATTGTTGCCATTGTTCACAAAGAGACCGGGAAAACAAAACATCCAAAGGGGCTCACAGACCGCAACAGACACCCTGGACGCGTGTCCATGGTGTATTTTTTGTCTGCCCTCCAAAAACGCAAAGGTGTCCAACTAGAGACGTCCAACGTGATTTTGACACCGGCTGCCCCAACCCAGGGATGTGGTACTGGCAGTTGTATCAAAGGTCTTCTACAGCCTGTGGCAGCCTCCGGCTGATGTGGGTTTGTTCAGCATGCCGTCATGTGACCTCAGCATCCCAACCATTGGACTGGCCAGGCATGTGCTAGATAGTGCAACTGAAAGTCAGGGGAACAAGTTAACTTTTCAGACTGTATTCGGGACCAAATGGTTCTGAAGATAATGACGAGAATCCAACACATGTTTCCCCATGAAGAAATGGACGGGCATCTGCCGCAGCCTGCTGGAGACCATGACTGGCCTCATGGTGGAAGAGCTCTGCACTCTTTCATCCTCCTGAGGATAATCAATCAATCCTCATATGAACCAAAAGAGGAACCCATTGCAGAACTGCTCACAAAGACTGTCCTCCCTGGGGTCTTGTCTGAGCTCCTGTGTGACCCACAGCCTCAAGACTCACATCCTGCTCCAGGTACTGTGGCCCAAGTCCAAACTGCCGAGCTCACTCATTTTGCTCCTGCTGAGCCCCCTGCTCTTCAGGAGCCTCCTGGACTAGAGGAGACACCTGCTCTTCAGGAGACCCCCAGATTAGAGGAGATCCCTGGATTAGAGGAGATCCCTGGACTAGAGGAGGTTCCTGGACTAGAGAAGATCACGGATTAGAGGAGGTCCCTGGACTAGAGGAGATCCCTGGACTAGAGGAGGTTCCTGGACTAGAGAAGATCACGGATTAGAGGAGGTCCCTGGACAAAATGAGCTCATATACCAATAGAGCCCCCTTTCCCTATTTATTGTCTGTCATTAAATAGCTTGTGCAACATTTTGGTCTGATGTGTCATCATATTATATACAAAATACAGTTTATGGTGTTCTACGGGATTGTTTTTTTTTTTTTACAGCTTTTTCATCTAGATTTTAGTTTTCTGAATGATTCGTTTGGTCTTTCTTTAAAGTCAAATCAAACTTTTAGAGGGCACTACATCTACATTCTTGGGGTTTTTTTTGTTTTTTTTTTGCAATTTCTGATGCTCCAGATGTGGTTTTAATTAGTCCCTCACCTACATTCGATATATGCTGTTAGTCACACTGTGACTTTTGTAACAGGCTTGTTTGTTTGTGGCCTAACTTTGCTTAAAATAAAAAGTAACATTTTCATACTGTGAGTATTCATGGTTACAAAAGTAGTCCACACTTCACATACATAGGGTATTGCAAAACCACTGTATAAAAGTAATTAAGGCACTGTAAATTAGCCTGTCATTTATTTGTATTATTTTATAAGCAAATTCTAAGCATAACCCATTAATCGCTTGGTTGTTGATAATAGTATAAAAAGTATTATGTTTAAAAACTATATTGTCTTCTTTTTATAACAAAACATTGTGTTTTCTTCTAATAAAAAAAAGCTAGATTGCTTTTTTACCTGGCAGTATTATGCATCTTATTAATGCTCTTATGAATGTATTGTACGTGACTAAAGCGTTGTTAGCACACACAAGTTTTGTTGTTAATGGCTCATTAACAGTATTAAGCTATATACAAATCTTAGTTAAGTGCTTATAAACAAATAACTAGTGCTTATTAGCATCTTATAAATAGTTTACTAAACAGCCTTATTTTAAAGAGTTACCGATTACAAAAAAAAAAAGCACAATATACACTAGTCAAAGATGGTATCGAAACGGCAGCTATCGAGTTTGTAGTTGAACACTTTACCATTAAGCCACTGCCTCCCTTCTGGTAATAATAAAATGTTGACTTACAATTATGTCCCTTCAGGTGAGACAAAATTCACCTGTCAATTGTTACAATGTTCTGGATGATCGAAAGAAGCTTAAATTCACATACTATCAGAAAAAAGGGGGAAAAAAACTGCTGAACATATGGTTGAGTTAAACAGCCCCTAACTGCGCTATTATTCTGTCTCTCAACAACAGACAACAGACAGACAACAACATGTCAACGTCTGCAGACAAGCTGTGTACACTTTAGTGATTTGTTTATTCTTCACAGAAACTTAGGCAATCTATTTTAATATGTTGTGGGCATGTAAACAAAACACTTAACTGATCTGGAAGTTTTTACTCTTCAATACCATCTGTGTACACAATTACTGTAAATAACTATAAAACAAAGCCATATGAGACATATTATTATATTTGAGCATTCATTTCACTATTTCAGCCTTTTCAGTAATGAACAAAAGAAACAATATAGGCACACAGTTGTGACTGTTAACTGAATTTGCATTTTGGATACTATATGTAACTAGTATAGCTAAATCCAAATGTCCACCCTAACCCCTCACTGACTACATAGCCCTGCACTATTTAGCAGACTCTGTAGTTCACACATTCACAGAGCAATTCAAACGCTCAGCTCTATTTTCTCCTTGCGACAGGTCACGTGATTCTTGTGTTTGGGTGAAAAAGAGTTTGCTTAATTCTGATAAATATGTTTTTCTATTATCGAGATCCACTCCAACTTCCATAAGTAGGCAAGGCAAGTTTATTTGTACAGCACAATTCGTACACAAGGTAATTCAAAGTGCTTTACAGAATAAGAATACAGAATAAGAATAAGAATAAGAAAGACATTAAAATCACATATAACAAATACAGAATAAGAATAAGAATAAGAAAGACATTAAAATCACAATATAACAAATCAAAACATAAATAATCACAAATAATCATCATAAATTTAACATTAAAGGAGAAAAGTGCAGAATAAAAACCTTTCAGTCATATGCACCGCTAAACAGAACCGTTTTGAGCCTGAATTTAAACATTGTCAAAGTAGAGGCCTGTCACACATCTTCAAGAAGATTGTTTCAGGTTTTAGCTGCATAAAACTGAAACGCTGATTCTCCATGTTTAGTTCTGACTCTGGGCACCAGCAGGAGACCGGTTCCTGAAGTCCTCAGAGTGCGAGATGGTTCATAGTACTTGTTTATTTATTTTATTCATACAAATTTAAGTTAAGAAGGATCTCACGTTAATGGGCTTTTTGCCTGAAATATGTCAGCAGTGTGTTTTCATTCATACAGGTTGATGTTGTATACAGTTAAAGACCTGTTGCTTTCCATTGTTGTATAAATGAAATGTCCAAAATGATATAGTTCTATAGCCACTAGGAGCCAATCCAAGAGAGACCAAATCAATTAAAAAAATAGTTGAAAATAGTTGGAGTGCCCAGGACTAGTGTGAATTTTCCTGCATACAACCCTCTCCATTTTATCCAGGCTGGGAACAAACACTATAGTTCTGAATGATTTGACAGGAGCAGGTGCTGCTTGCAGAAAAACTTATAGTACAAGGTACACCTTAACAAACAACACAGATGCAATTATATAGTATATGGCAAAAAGTGTTTACTCAAAGACATAAAAACGTGTTCCTTACTCTGAAAAAACTCACTTTTTTGATCCATTGTGTCTCCTCCTGTGATAAAGAGCAGAGTGTGGGAGACAGAGGCGACAGGGGCCAATTTGAGCAACATACACAATAGAGTACATTAGAGGAGCACTTCCCTGTCGCGGTGCTACACAAACATTCACTTATCTATATGATAATAGGAGGGCACAGGGCTCACAGTGACAACACAATGGAGCTGTGCCTGTAGAAAGACTCGTGTAATCTGAACAGAGAGGAAAGAGAAAGGAAAACACACATCCACGTCTTTATATGCAACACAATCCGAGTCTGGGTCCACTCACAATGAAGACAACAACGCAGACAACAGCCTATTGTCAGACAGAAAATCTTTTAAGGAGCCGCTGATGAAAAGGCGAGCAATACAGACAGACTAGCGTAATGACAACTATTGCAGAGTGGAAGTGTAAATAAAGTCTGTTTACTGGAGCGCAGTGTGTATATCATGTATGTTCAAACACTATATACACAAAGGGATAACACTGACTGTATGTTTATAGTACAAGTGGATGCACTAATACTAGAGACTTATACAATGTGTGGTATGACAGTAAAGCTGTTCTACCAGGTGCAGGTGGTTGTAGGCTATGGATTGTGGATTTGTTTTTAACTTTTAAAGCAGGGGCATCAAACTTTTTTTTTTTTTTTTTGTCTGTAGAAGAGTAAATAAAGTAAGTTCCCCATAGAGTATATTATAAAAGCATCATTTTGTGCATATAATTATGAAGCAAACCCAAAACACAGCCCTATGTGTTATTATGTTACTATGAGAGAGGGTTGGATATGTGAAAGCTTCACTTTTCTGTCTGAAAAAGCTGTGCACATACGCCTGATAAATGTGAGCTTGTGAGAGCCATAGGAAAAGGTTCAAATCAGTTTAAACTACTTCCTCTTTTAGCATTAAATGTAATTATACATACTGCTGCTACTACTACAAGTACCACTACACTGAAACACATACTCAGACTTGTTTTGTTATTTACCACAACAGTGGTTCTCAACCTTTTTCAGTGCAACACTATAATACAAAGAGGCGACCCCCAAACCCAACTGAGATTAATTGTAAAGGCCAACAAACAGAATCTACACTGAGGCCTATATGGTGTCAAGTTTTGGTCATAACTACATGCAACCTTTTTATATTATTCCAAATGATCTGAAGACCTCTTGGTTTAGAACCAATGTTCTGCCATAAAGGAATCTCATCCACTTCCAACTTTTCTGTCCAGCCCAAGTACAAAGTTTGCCTGTCTAAAATAGTGGTTTACTCTTTGTCTAGTTTCATATATGATTATTAACACAAAATAAAATGCTTGGACGCTTAAAAATTTTGAGGGGGGTTGAAAAATCAACATTGTGCCAATTAATGAGGTAAACGTAATCATCTGCACTGATCAAAGGATATCAGTGTTGGGCAAAGTATAGCCACCAATTAGCAAAACAAGCACAGGAATAGGGACTTAAAATATGCACCGCTGCGGAGGATGAAAAGACGGGGTCAGAGAGAATGGACTAATTTTACAAACAAATCAACGTGCGGAGAAGAGTGTTTGAATACGGGTCATGTTTAGATTCCCCCTGGGTCCCTGAACACTCCGAGGTCCCACAAGAGCAGCAGGAGAGGAGCTGGCTTCACTTTGATAACAATAATAAGGTATTTCTCCCTCGCACCATGTATTTTTTTACCCCGTGTTGGCACAATGCGCACCGTCGCTTGCTTTTGATCCATGAAAGAGTCTTGTTATGCATTTTTGAAGAGTTTGATGCACAAAGGAACATAAAAATAAAAAGTTGGGAAACGGGCGTCATGTGTCCGACTTGGACGTTGGTTCATTAAGAAGGCCTCCAGGGGTGTGCTGCTTTTGTAGGTTCTTCTTGTGATTTCACCTGTTTTTTTGAGGAGCTGCTTGACCCACTGATTGAAGTTGATGTTAGACATTGTGGGTATTTGGTTGTTTGAAGAGACAGTCAAACAGGGACGTTTACGTGAAGACAGACACAAAGAAATCAGGTAAACTAGGCCAATGCAATGCTATAATGGGGAGACTAAAATTAACCTCTTAAACACATGCCCTGATGTGTATTCTATTGTAGAGCGTCGATATACTGCATAAAATGGGAGGATGTTTTTTACCCTTTTGGTGCAACTTGCAACTGCCTCATTTCATGTCATCATTGTCTCAAATACAAGGAAGAGGTACTGTGGGGCCTGGGACAACTGACCTCTTTGTCCCCTCCTGTCGACTCACCTGCATAATTTTAAAGATAACATTTTGTGTAATCACATGTTCATTAAGTTTATTCTTTACAAAGTTAGCAGGTTTTAGAAGCTGTAGACTTTTATCGATTTTGGGCAATGGCACAATAAATAATGGACCTCCAGTCTTATCAGCCTATGATACACATATACGTACAGTGATAAGAATGCACAATATAGCTTCAGACTTCCATGTTATATGTTAGGTTGCTTGTGTTAGTTGGGTTTAGAAATGGGTTTAGAAACTTTTGGAAAATGCATATGTTGCCTCATTGTATGAAACTTTATAAGCAATAAGTGAGTTCTATAAGTAATGTCAGTTTTCTATAATCTCAGGAGTTCAAAACATGTTCTTTTTCCTCATAATTTCTGTCTTACAGTTTCTTTTAAAAGATAAATTGCCAAGAAAAAAGATTATAGAATAATACAAAAAATGCCTGAGAACAAGTTCATTGTGAGTTGATGGAGACTGTCCCACTGTGACCCTCCGTCATCCTGTTATTCTTCCCTATTCATAACATCTCCATTCTCCACTAAAGATAATTTTCAATCTTTTAAAGACACATTTTCTAAGCTCACCCTCTAAAAGCCTTCACCAAGAATAAAAGCATAGCACACATTTCTCAATTTAATAACAATGGATCACTTAGTGCTTACAAAACAGTGTTAGATGAAGAGAGAGAGGAGCGGAAAAGGCAAAGTCTGATGAA
This sequence comes from Periophthalmodon schlosseri, assembly GCA_000787095.1. Classification (NCBI taxonomy): domain Eukaryota; kingdom Metazoa; phylum Chordata; class Actinopteri; order Gobiiformes; family Gobiidae; genus Periophthalmodon; species Periophthalmodon schlosseri. Next base: position 66,908 of record KN470735.1, on the reverse strand, counting down.
TTTTAATCTCAACCTCAAAGAGTCAGACAATAGTAAAGGATGGGGGTATATTTTGGCTTTATTTGAATCTTTTCTTTGTGTATTTGAATATGTTGGGGGGGGGGGCACTGTGGGGACAAGCCACTTAAGCCCATTAGTCTAATAATTCATACACATCTTGGCACTGTGCTCCCGCCTCATCCAAAATGTGCAGAGGTGCAGACAAAAGATGATAAATAATTAGGTGGCAGATTCAGAGGGGTACGACTTAGGGCTCGAAGACAATGTGCAAAAGAAAAGTAGGTTTGGACATCCATTTTTAAGTGGGTTTGAAGTTTTGTGGGCACAAATAAATAAAGTATAAGAGGGCCTGGTCAGCCATCTATAAACCAGTAAAGATGTAAGATGTGTTTAGTTTTACACAACGAAATCGTTAAAAGATGCTGAAATACTTGTAATATTAATGGTTGTGAAAACTGAATTAGTCAGTGATAGTGTAACTTCATAACTTGACATTATGTAATTTGAATGCACTTCACTTGCATGTTGGTCTTTACAAGAGAAAAACTACAAATTACCTATTATTCCGACTAAATTTGCAAGGTTATAAATAAAAGTATTGGGGGCTGTAAAATGAAGGTAACAATATTCACATTGGCTTACTGCTATACATTGCTTTGGCACAGAGGAATCAGAAGACATGGGTACGCGACTGGAAAAAAGTACTGAGGCGGACTATAGTCATAGCAAGATGTGGACACATCTGTGAAAGTGAAAGGACCTCATCAAAACCATTTACTCACGGACTGACAGGTGTCTGTCTGTAACTGAATCAACATTGTTGCACTTTGGCTTCAGGGAAACTGACTTCTCATTGCACACTGTCACATTTTAACAGCTGTAACTGTAACAGTGCTGTGCATTGTCTCTATGGAGCTGCTCAGTATTAGTGGTAGTTATAATGTTATAAACATCTGTGTAACAACCCACTCAATCAACTCCCTGCATTTTGTTTGACAACTGACAGTGAGACCCAACAAGGACTCAACAGTCTGTTGTGTTTCTGTACTTATTGATCTTTATTGTATTAGAATTCTATTGCAGTGAAGCATGTTGCAACTACAGAAAGTAAGTAAACTCTGTTTATTTGTATCACTTAAGGATCCACGCATGATTCATGGTCACAGATGAGGCGGAGCCTTGTAGCGTGCCAACACATGTGAGACAGAAGAAAACTGCTCCATGAACAAAGGCCACTGGCTCATCACAAGGTCACATGATGTGACATGGCATTGTCGCACTTTGAGGGAGACATTTCTCCCGTTCACTTTTTGAAGACCCAAGGCTAATAGAAAAAAAGATTAAGCTCTATTGTTGGATTCTTTCCTGCATAATAGGGATATTTCAATAGAAAATTTACATTTCTCTACACTTGAGCTCGTACACACCAGCAGGGCTGAATACTAAATAACAGGTACATTATAAGTTGACCTCAAAGCAAATTTCTGCATTCAAAGCTATACTCCTTTGCCAAGTGCTTAACATACATTCAGGCTGCCAGTATTAACTCAGTAATTGAAAAATGTTGGAGTAATTTGTGTGAAAAGTTTACAACTACTTAGCCATTGTTTCAGAGCTCATTAAAGCTTTTGTGTAAGTGTGTGCTATTTTATAGCAAAGCTTTGTATACAAAGGACAGGGTCATACAACAAAAGATAAATGACTTCAGCTAGTTCCTACAGACCTGTAACCTCTAACAACATTGTCAAACAAGTAACAAAAGCTGGAGTATATTCAATCATTTATACAAGCATTTAGGCTAACAGCACAACACAAATGACTTTGATACAAGTACTGCTGCAGCCTTGACACGTTATTACATTATGAATACAATAACAGTTTTAAAGCATTATCCCAAAGCTAAATCATTCACTCAATAGAACTGTTATATGATGTATAGTTGCTAAAATATTCAATGACAGATTTTTTATTATGAACAAATAACATGTAAAAACTGACAGGAACTCACCAAAACACCATAAAGGTGGGACTGAGGCCTGGATGAAGCCTCCCGATGATGATGATGATGATGGTTACAATAGTGGGACACGTCACAACGTTAGAACTGTTTCACTGCTCCATCACACAGCTCTCTGCACCTCTGTCTCTTCGCCCACTACGAAGGTAAACCTGAAACACACAAAAGAATTATGACACTATCCAAGCCTCTTCTTCTCATTAATGTGTTGAAATAAAGGTCAGATTGTTAAGATGGCAGAATTGTGTTTTCTGTTTTATCGGACAAATATTAAACCTTTGTTTTGGTTTTGTGGTTTGTGGCTACATGTGTGCTTAGCAGCCTGTATTTTGGGGCTAATTTTACTCCCAAACAGTCAAATGTTGCCCTGCAGCTGCAGCGTGTCACCAGTGGTATTAATGTGTTGCATTTAGTCACATCAACGCACATCAATCTGTCTATAACAAAGACTACCATGTTGTGTAGTGTGTCTTTATATCTGAGATTTTAGCCTGAACTAGCTAACTAGCTAATTCAACTGATAACAAAAATAGCAACAAGCATTCAGTTTAATTCATTCCAACAAAGGTTACTGCAATAAAAATGAATTAGCTGCATTCAGTTTGAATGATTGAAAGATCACTCATATAATTATCATTTAGTAGTGCTATAGTTTTACCTGGGAGATGAATGCAGCTTTAACTGTTAGCTCCACCCCCTGGTCCTCTTTTTTTTCATTTATTTACATGGCCTAACATAAATAATAGGACTGTATGTATTATTAGCTTGGTTTATATGAATATCATCGCAGGGCTTTATATTATGTGCTATTGCTATATCATTTGAATCTTACAAATCACATGTTTTTGGTAAATGCATGGAAGGTATTTCCATAAAAAATTAACTGATTTGTTAGTTATTTAGGCTACAAGTATTTGTATTTGGTAGAGAAATACCTTGAACATGGATTCCAGCACCATCACCTCTCCAAAGATCTGACCTGTAATTGTATAGTGGCAACTGTTGTCTCCATGGACATAGATAGGTTCAGTGACATATTGTGTAACATTCCAGGCAAATCAAAAATATATCCATAGATAGACAGACACTCCCACTGGAAAAGTTATGCAGAGCTCCTTTAAATGCCAAAAAGGAAAACTGTGAAATATAGACAACATATGCATTAACTGCAATGTAAAAACAAATACATAAGTATGAGCGATTTTGGTATGATATGACCCTAGCACTGTTTAGGCCAACCTTTGTATTTTAAACCACGCATTTGTTCCAGTTGAGACAAAATGAATCACCACCGCCTCACGCCATCCTCCCCTTTATCCACGTTTGCTTATACTTATCTCTTAATGTGCATTTTGCTGCCCACTGTACCTTGTAAATGCCACGGAACGCCCGCATCGAGGAGACGAGGGCTCACGGGCAAATAACAGACACACATAAGGGGCACATGGACACGCTTCAAAGCCTGTCAAAACTATAATATACGCTTCATCCCTGTCCAAGCAACTTTCACAGTTCAGTAACTACAGTAAAGACAAAGGGATTCTGCTCATGAGTAAGATTGTATTTAGAAGAGGTAGCAGCGGTCAAACAAGGAAACGTCTTAATAGAATGAGCGCATAGGTCAGTTTTATTATTCATTGGCTCCTCCGTTGGGTTAGCTCATCATTGACGCGCAACCACACACACACATACACACGCATTTGTTCACACAGCTCCCTAAGGTGTGGCTTTTATTGCACATATGCTCCTGGACCATGCACAAATGTCAAGAGCAATAAGCAACATGTCACTTCAGATTCTGCCTCCCCTCCTCGGCGTTTAGCAACTAGGTAGCACAGACACGCAGAGCCTGTTCATACCCTGACCTGCTTAATCTCTGGTGGGTGTAGGGTAAGGCTGGGCGATATGGTGATAAAAACGTTGAATTGTGATGGGGGACCTTTCAATTTTGGCAACATGGTGGCTGAGAAGACAAGCACTGTCACCTACAGCCAGAAGGTTTTTAGTTAGGCTCCAGTTCCCCCATCAAACCCAAACATGCACAACATGTACAATTCTCCTACAATCCAGCTAGGGTAGTTTTGACCAAGCCTAGTTGAAGATCTGGAGATGGGTCCCCTACTATCCACCACTCAAGTAACTTCAGTTCTGTTAGGGTTCTGGTAAGTGACTGCCTTAAATATCTACATGAAGGGAGGAGCTAACTGCACTGAAACTAACATACCCTAGTTGTTAACAGTAAGGAGTAATAAGGCAGTGATTTACAAACTTACTGGTCAGAACTGAAGAAGCTACTTGGATGAGTAGCGAAACAACTTTTGGTCCAGTTTCCTTTTTCCATGGACCCTACCTGGACGACTGAATGATCACACCAGTTGAACGTACTAAATGGGAAGTGCGATCAAAGCGTTTCCATTAACTGAGCCTTTTGCTGGGAAATAATTTTATGTGAGGCCACAGAGTTCAGGGATAAAACAAGCAGGTGCTGGGTTAAATCACTGTAACATTTCACCTGTAGGTTTAAATATTCTCTTTAGCTAATGTGGATACCTTAAAACAAAGCAAACGGCCATTGAATCAAACCACTTTTCAATGGTGAAAAGAGACTGTGCTCAGGGTTTAAGTGGCTCATCCACATCTGACTTTCAACACTTCAGCTTCAACTTGGTGCACTGACGGCGATGTCCTTCACTTAATGCCTAATATCATTGTTGACAGTGTTGTGAGCAAAGTTAGTGAGATATTTACATAAAGGGGGGATGTCAAGAAGAGCAGGATCTGTCAAAAACACTTGAATGTTCTCAATAACGTTTTCATTTACTAGGCTTTGTAGTCACTGAGAGCTGCAGGAAATATGATACAAGAGCAATTGACCTGATGGCTTGTGTTATAGCTATATCTATTTATTTGTTTTTGTTGCAGCATGTGTGTTACATCATTTGCAGGATAACATACTGGAAGCATTCAAAACAGTGAAAGGGAGTTTAAATATTTTTATGAAGTCATTTGCAAAAGTGCCAGTTGTATTTTTAAATTTATTATTGAAAATAATAGAAATAAATACTGATGTATAGGAAGAAATTGCAAAACTGACAGTAATATATAGGCTATTGATTTTTCACAACATTTTTTTTACAACTTTAATAAAAAACTGCAATTCTTCCTTTTCATCCTAATTTATATATATTAAACAACCAATTATGTTGGGTACTGTGTGACACACAGTAAACTAGTTGACTAGTATTAATAAAAAAATTAAAATAAAAATAAATATTCTTTTACTTCCAGTAATTTGAAATTAAAATCCTACCTGCTGTATAGTTTTACCGTCTGCTTCCTACAGACTTATCCACCCTCTAGTGTCCAGGAGCTGAAACTGCACCTCCAGCGCACTGCTCTCGTTGAAATGCTGTCTTCTCTGTTGCTTATAGACCCTCTATTTTCACACATATACACACAGACTGGCAGACTGATATATCATGATAGAGGGGTCCACGATGGGCCTACTCCAGAGCTGAGGAGTGACAGAGAAATGCAGGAAGTCGTTGGAACATAAACAAGGCTCAATGAAGGAAGCAGGGGTCAAGGCAGAGTTTCCGGTTCCACACAATATCACAGGAGAGAGAAACAGAAGGAGAGAGAGACATAGAGAGAGAGAATGTGAGAGAGAGAGAAAGAATGCAAGAGAACGAAAGAGAGAGAGAAGAGAGAGAGAATGAGAAAAGAGAGTAGCAATTATTTTTCATTTTTATTTTACAGTGATATGGATGACTTGTCCAGGTATGAGCTCAGTGAGTTTAAACATTAATCCCAGTTAAGCACATAATAGTGTTGGATTATTGCACTCATTTGATAATCCCCCCACAGCCTTGATTTCCTGCTCTTTTTTATTTTTAATTATCATTTAGACAAATGGTCAAAGTCATGGCGTATTATGAGCAGCCCATTGTCAGATGTCCAGTCTGGATTAGGTTCATTTGCAGGAGCAACACAACAGCAGCATCTGGCCAAACATTATCATACATATCATAATGGACTCATAATCTGCTGTTATTGCAACATTCAGTTTTATTCTCAAAGTCAATTACAGTAATAGGAATTTCACATTTCCACTGGCTTTCATTTGAACTGACAGGACAAATATGATGTGGGTTTGTTCACATATTTTAAGGGAGCGGTGTGAGAACCAAAATGTATAAATGAGCCATAAAGCTAACCACATACAAAACAATAAAGCTTTGGCATTTTGAATTAAGAGTTAAGAGAGTAATTGTGTTTCAGTCATGTCCTCAATCTCACAACAGCCCATGAAAAAATAACAGCCTATGTATACTTTTTTTGGACTGTCAAAGTTGTTCTAAATCTCACTCGATATACAATATTTTCATATATAAATAATTCCTAACACAGCGCATGTAATATGGAATTGCTCTGACAACCTTTTGGTCAGTGGGTCAACATATATACTGTACAAAAAATGTTCCCTTAGAATTATATAGGGTCTATCTGACATAGGCCCTATGTTTTCTAGTATTTTACTTATTTGTAAAGGGACCGCACATATTAATGAACACTTTAGGTTGGTTGAAATTGGGTTATTTGTATAGAGTATTATTATTCTTGAACTAATATCACTTATAATTTCTAGAGTTTGACCATTTTTTGGATTCCCCCTTTATACTTTAAGTGGTCAAAATGTAGACCTATAACCCACAGAGATACAACACAGAGGTAACCCAAGTGCATACTTTTTACAATTATAATAATGGATATTTATATCTAAAGCAAGATCACTCACTCACCCCCATTTTTTTTTTTTTTTTAATCCTGTCCTTTGTGATCCGACCAACCCACACAAGAGCTTTGGGCCACAATACCTTCTCTATCCCCATATCACGAGCCTCTTATCAGCCCAGAGAGGAGACACCACCAATCCAAACTTAAGACTCACACATGGGAAGAGCCGTAGAACTGTGTATCCTAATAGTCCATCAGGAGAATGAGGCAGCTCTGGGGGATTTGGGAGAAAGGATATGATAGCATTTATGTCTCGTCAAAGCTGCTTCAGAAATGCCTAATATATGTCTGTATTTGGTCTCCGGCTTACATCTGTCTGCTTATGGATTTGCGACTTCAAAACTGTGGTGAAAAAAGGGCGCCTCTCGACAAGCGCTGGTGACTAAGAAGTAAAGCCGACAGTGATGGCAAGCAAACGCACGAGAGAGGGGGGACAGATGTGACGACAGGGCGAGGCGGCCGCGAACAAAAGGAGTCCAAATCTGACACACTTCATCTGACAGAGGGATAAAACTCACTCCCCTACAGCAAGCAGCTAGCGCACACTCACAAGAACTCACACACTTTTAGAGACAAACTGTCCTGTCTAGTTTGCACTGCAGTTTCCTATAGAAAAATACAGTGGCAATTGGTTGGTACTTTCACCTCACTGTCAGAAGGTGCCAGCTTTAAAACACTTCAGTAAATACTGTACGTATGAACTCCTGCAGGATCCTGGCTCTGGGTACATGTTCCATGGTGCTGCACTGTGGCCCTTGAAGTATGGCTCAAATGCAAAGTAAATTTATCCATGAACAAGATGCCCTTCAGTATGCCTTACATTTGTAGCTTTTACTGACCTGGCCAGCCAGAACCACATCCTTTGATGAAACCACAAAGACAAGTGGATCTGGAGCTTTATCCTGTCTCCCCGGATTAACGAGTCAGATAGATGCATGGTCCGTTTGTGTCAAAAACAAAAACGGCAACATAAAGTACCAAGAAACAGCGCAGATTTTTGCAGAATCAGAATCAAAGCATCAAACTCTTGTTTATCTCAGGTAAAATAAGTTATATTTTGTTCTGAATGTTACGAGAATTTTTGAGAGGAGCCGTCTTCTCCATTTGAGAAACACGTGATACAAATTAGCAACTGTGGTTAGACTGTCTCAAGTTAGGACAGAGGATTTTCATCCTCTATTGTCCGGGTCCAGACCCTCCTGGATTTGATCAGAATGTAGAAGGGACTAGCTGGTCAGACAAGGCCTTTACATGTCTGTCAAACCTCTCAAAGTCCCACATAGCAGTCATTATCCATCCACTTCACACCCGGTGGTGGTCAGCTACTATTGTACGAAGGCTCTACTGGTTTGACTGAGGGAGGTGCAGAAGCCAATCTGCAGCATTGGCCCCTCCGACCAGCAACAATCACTCACACCTCATATACAAAAGGACAAGCCTTGTTGTGTCCTTGCCCAAGGACACAACAACAGTATGCATTGCTGCAAGCAGAGACTGATCCTTCTGCCCTCAGGTTAGACGATGCTTCTGAATTAATACTATGTATATACTATGTATTCCTTTTTGCTAACCTTGCTTATATAAGTTCAAATATATTGACTTTCCAAACTCAGTAGTTACATTTAGAATACTGTGATTCACTGTTATTCTGAAACAATATTATATCCTCTATGGATCACTGTAAACCCAAGCACACTTCAAAGTTCAGTATAAGCCATAAAAGCTGTGATTGTTGGCACAGATATAAAGAAATGTCCCGTATGGGGGCTTTGTAGGAGGTGCAGGTGAAGTAGCTGTGTATTTGGAGGTGGTGGGGGTGGCAGATTGTACGAGGAGGGTTTTTTAATCCCTGAAAGCATCCTGACAGCAGCTGCTCCGTACAGATGGGACAGAGGGCCGAGAGATAGTGTAAAAATCCTTCAGGTTTGTTGGACGTCTGTGTTAGACCCTGGAGGACGGCGCTAACAGAAGGTAAGGGAGGCAGGTTGTATTCCATTATGTCTGAGGACGCTGGGGCTCTGGCATCAGCTGATTAATGATCACTGCACATGCTTCTCTTGCTTCAATTGTGTTTTTTTATGTTATAACAGTTTGCCGTATTAAGCAACTTGTTTTACATTCATGGGTTTCTGATTTGAAGTGCTTTTTGAGGACTTTTGCTTAATTGAAAGCTCTAACACTTTGGTAAATGGTCACATTTTTATATATAGCTTTTCCACCTTCAAGGCACTCAAAGCTTTACATCAAGGAACCACTCACCCATTCACACACACATTCATACACCAGTGTACGCAGACACTCACTTCTCACTACTCCACCAATAATGTTTATGTTGAGCACGGGATTTGGCCGCCAACCTTCGGATCAGAGGATGAACACTGAGCTACTATCGTCACACCCCACTTTGAATTGCTTAATTGCTATGGCAACGGCCCCCACTGAAACCCATGAATAGGTTGGGTTTCATATCATCTAAAAAAAGCATGATGTTAAAGTGAGATATCATTATTACACACAAATGAAATACATTTTCTTCTGTCAGTACAAATGTAATACAAAGTAAATTTTGTTTTTTTTATCACAATAGTGGGAAAATCTACTGGCCTTATTCACTCACCCAGACAAGATTGTTTTTGTTGTCGTCAGTTGAATGACTTTTAAGCCCTGAGATGTGGCACATGTGTGGACTCAATCCCTGACAATAAATTATAAGGTTCAGTATTTGACTTCAGATCATCAAATTGTGGAACATGAACACAATGCATCATTTTGTCTGCAACAGCTAACCTTGTAAATCTTGTTTTGCAAACCAACAAAAAAAACTCTTACCCATTAAAACTTTAAAAGTAATCGGTGAATGGGATTTTCTGAAGAAGCTATAGCATTGTAAAAAACTCCACTTGTTACAGGAGGAATGTCGAGCAGCTGGAGTAAGCACTTGTGAGCACTTTGCTGATATGTGACCCATTCAGAACAATGTCTTTGTGTCTGCGACAACTGGAAGTCCGCTGCTAAATTTGAAGCACCAATAACAACCCTCTATGTGAACCTGTCTATATTTAATAGTTTAGTCACCGTGTTTTTGCACGTTTATCTCAAGCCTTTCCCCTCTGTGATGCTGGCGCCGCTGGTTCGTAAGTCTATTATCGCTGCTCCATTTAAAGGTGCAGATTTATTGAAGTGGAGGTGAGGTCAGTCCATATCACAACCACAATAACTATTGTTCCTGGTACCAACAGGAAGTGTCTGAGAGTTACTTCCTGCTGCACCTCACAGGGCACTGCAGTGGACTGTACAAGCCTGAGACTATGCAACCACTGCACCTGACTAGATTCTAATTCATTTTTCCTTATTTATATCTTTATAGCAATCACACTACGCAAATATTACCCTGTTCATAACTCTTGACTCTCATGACTCTTCCATGAGAGGAAATAGTGCCAATAATTCTGTCCATTTTACAGTAAGCCTTCTGTGCTACTCACACAATCCTAATAAAGGTGTTTATAAATGACTTTTAAAGCAAAGCAGCCTTAGGGCAGAGCAGAACCCCCTGATTCCCTGGTTACATTTTTTGTACAAAAAAGTTTTTTGCCTTGACAGATACAGGTATTAATTAATTATTATATTTGGATAATTGCTTGGTAAAGGTTCATTCAGCCCTCCATGTTTTCATAAATTACATGTACAGTAGTCTCTGAAACATGTATGTTTTTAGATCATACTTTTGTTACGTTTACCGGTACATGTTAGATCTGTGGAGTGAGTACATTAGCACATTTTCATTTTTTAAATTTTTTAGCAATAAAAACACCTCTAATTTCCATACTGTGGAACATTCCAGGCAAAGCAAAAACATCTCCATGGAAACAAGCAAGTGGTATACCCCAGAAGTTACACTGTGCACCCCTAATTTATGGACTGTAACTGGTGAATATAATCTTATACTTTGTGTAGGACACACACTGTAACAACATTCGACATATGTCTTATCATTTGCATATTCTACATAAGCAAAAGTTCACATCACCATTCTCCCCTTAGACCTGAATTTCTTTACTCTTTATAAAAAAGCAGCTTGCTCCAAACAAAATTGCCACTTAACTGCCACAATATCACAGTGTTTGATATGTGAGCTTTGACAATGGGCCCGAGCCAGCTCTTTCTCTGCCCCCTGTGAAATTATAGACACGATCAATTTTGATAATGCAAGGGAGCAGTATCCGGCAAAAAATAACCATCTTGATTATTCGTTCTCATACAGATTTTCCTTTTTTATGTTTTGTACTTCTTTTTTTCTGGTGCCAAGGTAATAGTAACAATTTTCTCTTTTTCATCTTCTCTCCCTCACTCATTGGCAAACGTGGACCCCCTTGTTGCAGCTTGTTGTCTTTCTGCCTCCTTTGGGTGCCATGCTGAAAGCCTTTTGACCCATAAAGTAGGGTTTTGTTGACAGATTGATGCTTCCATGCCGCGACTACACTCCTCTTCAAATGCCCCTCAAATTTTCCCAAATAATCCCCCTGTGAGGCTGTCTGCATGTGGCAGTACCCCACATCTCACAGCCAAAATATGCAGTTTGTGCCATTGTACAATTCAAACAATATATTAGTGGTTTTGTTACCATTTCAAGACATAAAATTGATTGAAATCTATTTTATGTGAAAGTTTTACTACAAAAAAGTAGGCGCCAATTGTAACGGATTTAACAATAGACTAAACAATATGAAACATTAGTCTTGTTCTTTGAGTGCTTTGAGACATATTGAGGGGAAGAATGGTTCTCGTATAAGATCTTTCAGTCTGGTCACTACATCCTCACCAAACTCAGACAGAGCCGTGCAATCAGTTTTGTTTCTTTCAGTGACACATGCATGAGAAACTGAGGAGCTCATTGGTTATTTATTATTTTGAACAAAAACTTTGCTCACGTTGGCACATAAGTGCTTCAGTCAAAGATCTGACAGAAATCTGTGATGTTTTGAGTAATTTTTTCCCTTTCTTTTTACATTATAAGCAGCCATGTTTGTTTTGATACAGGTGGGCAGTGGTTGGCTAATCACGCCCATCTGAACTTGGGGAAGTAAAAGAGATTTCCAGACTCTTCCATGTCTTAAAAGTAAAGTATTGGAGACTGGCCAGTTAACTCCACTGGAAGCAATTGACACTAGTGGTGAAGAAGAGGCAATGGAGAGGCTGAGGTGGCACAGCTTCTGCTGCTGTGGATGACAGATGGCATTGGAGAGATTCAGCTTTTTCAGCTGGTGAAAGAATTATATTGACTTTACAGAGAAAGTACAGATAGTCTTGGTTGATCATTTTCAACATATTGTACTGTGATATTTCATCTAACTTTGATTTGGGCAGATTATATTCAGAGACTTCCTGACACATGCCTTGTTATATGTAATTTTAACATAATAAAAGCAGTATACATAGCATGTTACATGGGTGCCTAACTTGAGCGACCTCATATTGTTTTATAAATATCACCAAAGCTTTTCCGTTCCTTTCTAAAGCCGAGTCCATGTAACTTGTGTGCATTAGCCTGGCAGTGCCTCTCCATGACGTCTCGTGTTTTTCATTTAAAATCTTTCTTATAAACATGTAATCACAAAACGCTCCAACCAATTGGGATGCTGCACTCTCTTTCAGCCAATCAGAACATTGCTTCATCCTCTTCTAATTCTGCCAATGTTGTCTTTACATACACAGGCTATTGTCGACTCAGTGGGTCACAGCTGAGGGGAGTTCAGAGGGTCCAAAACTCTACCCCTCCTCCTAAACTTACACACATACATCCACTCACACTACTTTGTCAATGGGCCCTTTGTGAAGCCTTGTTTTTGCACCATTTTATTCCTCTACGGGGAATATAGCCTGCCGATCAGTTAATCACATTTAAAAACCTATAGTCTAGCTTGTCCTCAATACCCAGTAACACAGTAGTAATAGCTGGAATATGACGTTTGACTTACATGGAGGAAAATACTAGCACACACATCCATGCACTATCCCAGCCTCACAATGGGTCGTTTATGCCCGTTGAAGGCCCTCAGTGGGAGTTGGCAGGCGATTGTTGTTTCAGTGACCTGCTGGAGAAGTTATGTGTGCTTAATTTATACACCAGGAAGCTCACCTCCACTCCCCCAAACACACACACAAAGTGTTAGCTGTGGTGGCAGAGTCTAGACAAGACACAGACAAGTATTAGGATAATTATTTTTAGATTAGATCAAATAGTTTCTTTCTGGGGGGCAAGAGAATGCTCTACATGCAGTTAAGGGCACTATTGTCTTACAGGTCCTACCATTAACTCTATACAAAATCAAAACCTTTTGAACTCTATTTTGTGTTTGATTGAACAATATTGCGTGTGCAAAATTAGGTAGCTATTTTAAGCATTTCAATAATTTGACTCAGATAGCACATAAGGCACATACAAAAATAGCCAAAATAAATGTTAGAAAGACTACTTACTATCTTATACACAGTACCATCATTTAAAAGAAAATATTATTACTCAAATAGATGTAAAATGTAGCCCAACTAAATTTCAAAAGAAACACTCTGGACTTCGAGTTTGAAAAAAGATAACCATAATAATTAATACCAATTTTATGTGTTTAATGTAATGTATGTGTGGTATGAATTATGCAGAACTGTAACATTTTGTTTCTTCAAATGAAAGGAGGACAGACAGATTTACCTTATGACCTTGAGTGCAGCTGCAGGCTACAATGCAATATTTATGTAATGTCTCTGAACCCACTTTATGGACACATTTCAAATCCCAAATGAACCTACTACATTGTTCTGCCTATACATATGTGTGAATGAACGTGTGGTCCCTATCAGCTTGGGGGTCCCGTGGGAGCAGGAGAACAGCTGAGAGTAAACGGCAATTACAGTGTTTAAAGTGTTTTATGCGCACTTGGAGGGTCCATACATCTTTGATACCACCCCTCATGATTACAAGCGCACAGACCCCCTCCACGCCTGTCACATCCTCCGCTCCTCAAACCATGATGGACTCAGGCAGACGCAGGCACACATGTTTGTACTGCAGTAATGATCATGTCTGATTAGTCAAAGACACTCAACACACACTCCTGGACCCGTAACACAGAGAGAGAGAGACAATGCTTTACCAACTGCCACTAGAATTTGTGTATTTGGGGGACGAATATATATATATATAATTTAAGTGTGTTTGATAGTGTATTCATTAGTTTCAGCTTCCTCTTATTCATGGGTTTCAGAATCATGAAAGAAATTACAACTCTTGCTATAACGATTATCAATTTAAAACAAAATATTTTATCTGTTGAATGTAAAATCCTCAAAATGTTGTATAGAAGAGGAAGCTGAACACCATGAATATGCAGCATCTTCAGGACTTTTTTCCATTCAAAAGATTTTGTTTTGTGTTTTAGATGGTTTATTGCTGTGGCAACCGTCATACTTTCTTATCATTGTGAAACCCATGGGTAGGTCACTGTGTCAGATGAATTAAAATAAAAAAAATGTAATGTCTATGCACAGGGTCATCATACATGTTTTTGCTTTAGTGTCTTGTTTTTTAAGCCTCTTACGCTGCTTTAGGTTATTTCATTTTTGACTTGCTACTGGCACAAGTCTGGTATGCTATTGCAATCTAAATCTTAATAAAACCTGATACTTATATTAATACATTATGAGTAGTTTTTTTTGTTTTTTTGGGGGGGCAGGAATTTATCAGATTGTGAGGACAAAAATCTGTACACACACTCACATCATGGGGACGTACCTCCCTTATATGGATAAAAATCAGGTCCTCATAGCATAAATTGTTTATTATTAGATCAACAACCTGGTTTAAAGTTCAGATATGGGTTAAATTAGGTTAAGGTTATGGTTTAGGTTGAGATTAGGCAAGTGGTGACCCTGGTTAAGGTTAGGATCAGTATCCCGGCAATGAATTTAAGTCAACGTCCCCGAAAGGACGAAATCCCAACATGAGTACCAGTACTATGTGTGTCTCTGTGTGTGTGTGTGTGTGTGTGTGTGTGTGTATTATTGTCTTTTGTTTTTTTTTTAAGGT
>KN470735.1:7099-51993 GCA_000787095.1 Periophthalmodon schlosseri | reverse complement strand
TTATTATTGTTTTTTTTTTTTTTTTTTAAGGTGTATGCCCCAACAGTAACATGAGCTGACACCTGACAGAGGCAGGGCATCTCAAATTGAGAGTGATGAGACCAAATGATTGTGTCCGGAGACGCAGATCAGGACAATACTGTGATGCTTGTTTCTTTGCTGTTTTTGTAACATTTTTATTGTGTGACCGTCTTGTGATATGACTTTCTCATCCTCATAACATAGGCCTCTTGGTTTGACAAAACTCTGGACAAACATCTGGTTAATTTTTTTTCTTATTTAAGGGCTTAGACCTTCTGGAATCACATTCGTGTTTACGGTGCATGTGACAGGTTTTCAAGTTTTTCTAATGACTTGATTTGGAAGGTTAGTAGCTGTGGGAAATATTCATCATTCATCAGTCAAGTGTCAGTTTGTGAGGAAAAGGTGAAATTGAAGTAGCACTTTCACACACAAAATTCCATCCAAAATGAAAGGACAAGTAGCACATTTTTCTAAAGTTTTTAACATTCATTTAACACAGTAAAGGTGTTGACATTTAGATGTATTCATCGTATTATAAGCCTACCTATTGTTTAAATTAGATGAGCTTTGGCCCTTGTTTAAAGTGGTTGCTCAGTAAAAGTTTTGGAATTGCCTCTATGTCATCTGCTGTCTATGTCCAAGTGAACTAAAATTACAAACTTCAAAAATGGTCAAACTAGAGAAAACTAGCCATGATTACTAACAAAATCTTGAATATAATTACGTTATAAATGTGAAGTCTAACCTATTCTATGCACATTGGAATCATTAAAACACTGTAATTATTAATAACTTTTTGTACTACTATTTCTGTCGACCATTTCTTCCATACAAACCAGTGCAGAGAGTGAACATCTTCCAGCCGCTGTGGAGCTGTGCACGGCTGCTCCGCTCAAGCGCACGGCGACAGACAGTTGTTCATTGGCCAGTTGGCACAAGGTGGTCTCTATGTGTGAGTCAGTCCCACCTGCAGGCAACAACACGGGCCAATGCCGAACATTAGTCACCATCAATGTCTCCTTTTGAAGCACGCACACATTCAAATACGCACTGAATAATAATAAGGATGTGTCCTGCAATCCAAGACGAAATGTGCCCACCTGGGAACAACAACGCGCAGGGGCTGGCAATGCAAAGAGAGAGGCTCTATTGAAAATGTGCTTATGGGAATTTAAATATAGGGTTTAAGTTTGCATTGTAACATAAGAGATATGTGTCTATAGTAATCGGGAACAGAGCGTTTGGCAGGCACATTGGCACAGGCGGTAATGTATTTAATGTTGTGAATCATACGTCTAATATAGAAATCTGTTCAACTGATGTATTGAACAAACAAAACAATATAGGATTTTAAAATGGATTTGAAGCTGAAGAATGGAATGATTAAACTTAGAGTTTAGTTTGTTTGAAATTAAAGAGGAAAGAAATTGCATTTAAATTACAGTTTTTGTATTATTATTACTGTAACTCAAAGCAAGTCATTTAACCAGCTTTATGTAAGTGGCAATGGATGGGATAAAAATCTTTCACTACCAAAACACAATGCTTCAAATTTATAGAAAATTGTTACATTATTATTTTATTTAAGATAGTTAACTGGTAGCTATACAATTACAAAGCTTCAGTGAGTTTGAAAAATGGAAAATATCCAATAATTATAATGGTTTTAACATTAATCTCACCTAAATGTTCTGGGTGACAACACTTGTAGGCTTACAGTTTGAAAAATCACAATAGAAATATTAACTTGCCCATGTTTGCAAATGAAGATACAAATTCCCATTGCCAAAGTTGCATTCATACAAAATAAAATAAGGAACAAAAAGAGCTGTGATATTTAAAAAAAAAACAACACATTTTCACCAACAATTCTTTCATCGTCTTTACTCACAAACAATTCAATTCATTTTTGCCAAGGTGAGATTTTTTACTCTTGAACCCATTACGCTCAATTTCTTCTTCTAAAAAAATCATCAACAATGCAACAAAATCTTCTGTTTCATACTGCACAAAATAGAACGCGTGTCAGCCCGGGGATTTCTCATTACAACAAGAAATAAACCCGCTTTTCACAGGCTTTTGAGTGACACTTATCTGTGTATATGCAAGAGTGCGTGATCTCCATGCATCCATCTATCCATCATTTGAAATAAGCTGCAAAATTCCCCTAAAACTGCATAAGCCATAATATCAAAGAGGGGTAAAATGTTGACACCAGTGTTAACAAAACCATCATCTGCTCTGTCCTTATGCACTAATCTGCCTTTAATCACAAGCTCATATTTACGAAATACATTTTTATTAAAGCTTTTGGAGGGGAAGGGGTGATAGAGTAACAGTGGCGGATGTAGCCACGATTCTGTGATTAAATGATGGCTGGATTATAGGACGTCCCGTGGAAATAGATTAGTTCTGCAGTGGTTTGTTGGTGGGGATTGGCCGCGCTCCAAAACTCACTCCACGCGGTCCCAGTCCCTCCTCAGGCTCAGCGCTGAAGGCTCACACGCCGTGGAGGAGTGGGAGAGGTTTGTAGGCTGCTTGCACCCCCTGCTGGTGAATACAAGTATGACTAGGTAGAGCAGGTGAAGTTTTAGTTAGTGTTCATTTTATCGATACCCTCTGCAGAAAAAAGCCTATTAAAAACAGGATTGAAAAATTAAAGTGCCCAAGACCAGACTTGTGTGTGTAAAAAATTTCAAATGGTTTGCAATAATAATAAATGCCAACACTAAGTAAGAGTATTTTGTTTAACTTTCCATTAAAGAAAATTAAACGTCACTGCCACAGTTGCAAAGCTCTGTGGGGAACCAGGTTAGTACTGTTTTTTTTTTTCAACATTTTACAGCCAAAACATATAATTCACACATGGTGGGGACTTGTGTGTGGCCGTAACATGGGTCAGTGGTGGTTGGAAATTTCAGATTTAGTGAAGTGTAACGTCTTCCTGTTGAAAAAATATGGACTTGACAA
Organism: Periophthalmodon schlosseri; assembly: GCA_000787095.1. Lineage (NCBI taxonomy): Eukaryota > Metazoa > Chordata > Actinopteri > Gobiiformes > Gobiidae > Periophthalmodon > Periophthalmodon schlosseri. The sequence continues at coordinate 48,999 of KN470735.1, read as the reverse complement.
AACAACACAAAACTATAATAGGCTTCTACCTCAGAGAATACAATGTTACTTTTCAAAATACATTCTATTCCTGAATGGTAACGGAAGATCCCCTGAGCAATACTTTATATTTTTAAGTTTAAAAATATGACCTTTTAAAATATGCATGCATGTATTTCACTAGCATATAAATTAAAGACTGTAATCAGACACATTTTGCCCCCATACCAAATATTTCAAATATAAGCCCTGTGACCCATAGATATTCATACATCTGAACAGAATTGTCAGATTATTTCAGTTTAATTTAATAAATGTGTATCATTTGGTTAATAAGTTGGCTGTACTGAATAGATTTGAGTTTTGTTTTGATTTAGTTTTTTGTTTTTGTTTGGTTTTTTTTATGGTGCATAGAGTTTTTAGCGTGGCCATTATTTTAATTGAAAAATATATGGGTTTTACCAGTTACATATTTATTACAGCTTTATTACAGTTACAGAGGAGACAAACAGAAAACAAAGTGGCCTAAGACAAGGATGAAGATAACAACAACACAAGCGGCAAAAACCCAAAGTGGCGTCGAGTTCATTAATTAGAATTTCAAATTGGACAAACTCAAGATGACAGCGGCGCGCTTGTCAAATCATATCATGGCCCGGCGGGGCGAGAGCTGCAGCTTAGAGCCAAATACCACTCTACCGCGCTGAACGGCTGCCACGACTTCTCTCTCTATCCACCCCTATCTCCATCTTCTCATCTACTTCTGTCTCTTTCTTTTCTTTCTCTTCCCCCCCCCTGCCTTCTTTCTGTCTCTCTCTCTCTCTCTCTCTCTGTCTCTTCACTTCTCTCTCACCTTTTTCTTCTCTACCTCCCTCTCTCCTTTTCTTTTTATTTCTCCCTCTTCTCATTTTCTCTCTATTTCCAAGTCTCTCTGTTTTCCATTTCTGTCTCTGTCTGAACCTCCCTCTCTCCCTCGTTTTTCTTTTCCTCTCTCTTTCTATTTCCCCTTGTCATTTTTTCCCTTCTTTCTTACTCTCTCACGTTCTCTCTCTCATCTCCTCTCTCCTCTTTTTTTACATCCATCTCTCCTTTTCTTTCTCTTTCCTCCTGCTCAATCTCTCTCTCACCCTCTCTATCTATATCTTAAATTATGCCAACTGTGACTCTTCTGTCCCCCTGTGCACCAATGTCACAGTGGTTTAAACCTGATGTGACGATTAAAACATCATCTGCACCGACTCTGGATTGGATGGATTTCTTTGAGAAACAGAGAGAGGGGAAGGGGAAGGGGGGGGGGTCATGAAGAAGAGAAAGCTTTGATAGATTCGTAACATTTCGTTTTAATTTTGCTGAGGATGCAGAATATTATGGGGGGGGCTGTCAGTATCCCAGTTGCTAACATGGTCATCAGTGGTTTTGAATGGATCAGTGCTTCCTTAATGCAAATGTGTGAGTGCGCAACAGACACTAGTGGCACATAAATGTTCTCATTATTAATGTAATTTTTTTTTAACAAAATATTCCATTATTATTTCTAGCTCTTTCTTAAAGCTACCATCTGTTATTAGACTGGCCGACCCGCCCCTGGTGTATTGTCACATCTCACCACTAGATGCTATCTATGCTTCAGTCTGATGGTGTGCCAGTTTTGGTCTGACAGAAGAAGACCAGAGAACACAGGTGAGTCTGAACAAAGGACAGGTGAGAGGACGGGGGTACTGGTTTCACATGTGTAATCTACTGGTAGAAAAATATCAAATATACTTACGGATGGTAGCTTTAAACTACTTTTGAGAACCGATATTTATGGTGCAAATAATACTGCCATTGTGTCCTCGAGCAAGGCAACTGCGTACACTGGTGTGTGAGTGGTGGAATGGTTTCTTGATGTAAAGCAAGGTAAATGTACAAATCACTGCAAAGTAAAGTGTGTCAAAAAGATAATGGTTTTAGTTCCCAGTTTCACAATATGCCAAAGACGGTAAAATACAACTATGTTCTCTAAAACAACAAGGAGCCTGTTGTGGTCACTTCAGCTGTGGCCTAGATTAAGCTGCCCTGAAAGACTCTGGCATTTATGAGTTATGGGTATACTGTGAATGTGCATGCACCGCTCACCAGCTGTGCCTCTGTGCACAAGGAGGAACCACTGCCAAAATGAGCCATCAGCGCAGAGAGCCAAAAACCATCCAGGCTCCCCTGTCTGGACCACTCCACACACAGGCTTTCAAGAGAGAGGGTTAACTGCACAGATCCGAGGTAATGAGGCACAAATGTAAATCCCTTGAGTTTATATTTAACAGACAAAACCGATGAGCCAAAACATTATGACATGAACAGGAAATGTCTTCAGTAAGACACCTGTTAATGGGTGACATATTGACTAGCAAGTTGATGTGCTACATGTAAAGTGACAAGAATGAGTCAAGATTTGTCGCTCCCCATTTTTTAGTTATTATAGCCCCATTTCACACACTACCGTGTAGACTGGGCTCTAAAACGTATGAAGGGGGCTGCAGTTGTAATTGCAGGTAGTGCCTAAGAGATAGGGCAAGGAGCTCAGTCACATGGAATGAGCTCAGAGTAGAGGTGCTGCTCCTCCAATTTGAGAGCAACCAGCTGAGGTGCCTCAGGCGTCTGGTCTGTATCTTCCAATGAATATGTTCTGAGCATGTCCCACCAGGAGGAGACCCCAGGAAGACCCAGGACATGCCGTCTCTCGGCTGGCGTGGTAGTGTCAAAATGATTAGATCTAGGTAGTATTTGATGTCAAATGACTGAATACCTCTGGATCAGATGAGGAGCATTTACCCCTGAATTACTTTTTGGATTAAGAAGAAGAATTGTGAAAGTTGCCCAAGTTTTAGTCAGTAGTTGGTAATTCTTGCATGGTCTTATTTGCTAACAGAATCAAGCATTTGTACTTATATGCACCGTTTCTTGAAGGTACAATCTGTCACATAACGTTTGAAGTACTTATTGCAGTTGCGGTACAATCATTGCACATTTGTTTTTGCTTATTGCGTAGCTTCTATGCTGACAAGTCTTTTGGGCTCTTCTAAACCAGGAAACTCCAGTCACTGTTGGTGCAGCCATATTGTGGAGAGAGAGGTTATTAACAGGTTGCAAAATAATTTCGTCCTCCTTAGAGGCCACAAACTTAGCCGTAAACTTCACTTCCCTACTAATTGTGCGCAAAACACAAACCAAGAAATTAAATCAAATATCCACCAGCAAATCTCCCAAACTCCAGCAACACAAGAGCATAAAGGAATAATAAAAATCACAACTAAATGTTCCCGAATCTGTGACAGGCACGGAGACAAATCCAATTACTCGTGTCTCATGTTGCAAATTTGTTCTAATGGTCGAAGTGAGCGAGTAAATAAACGCCCGCGAATCGGAAACAAAAGGATGCGATTTCTAATTAACTTGAAAGAGGAACAGCGGGGCGACTTAGTAAACCCATCTTTCATCTGGCGCCTCGGACCATTCATTTGTTTGTTGCACAATGTTGTCTTGTGTTGCGCGCCTCCAAATGAAATGTCAACAGATTTAAACGGAGCGTACAGCAGTTTTTCCGAGCGTTTTGTCGATTTTATTGTTCATTAAGCCCCAACCCCCAAATCTCTTTCCTACTTGTTGGAGGCGTCATTTTGCAGCATCTTGCCTTTGAAGATCACAAAAGGCTGAGGCAATAATTGGGTTTGTGTAATTACAAGTTAATGAGAGAGCGAGGAGAGAAGTTTGTCTTGCCCCTATCTCGAAGTCCCCACACTGCAACCATTAGCCGCTCAGTCTCTGAAGCAGCTAAAGAAAAGAGATGGTATCGCACATAAACAAGTGGTCAGTGTTTTCATGAAATATACGAATAGTTGTAGAGACAGAATATGATGAAGAGATGACCCCAAGACTCACCGAATATATAGGCTACACATAGTTGCATTTAGAGGACACTAAACGTTTGAATGCAAATGTTGTCATACGTTTGTGTGAATTTAACCTATTTGACCAATAGGACGGTCTTAACTTTTCACTTTAGGTCCACCACCTACTTGACCCCATGGAGTTGTTAATGTTTTGCTTTGAATGTTTCACAATATGGCATTAAAAGTATGTCCTGCATTTATTCAATTACATTTGTTTTATGGCTCAAGAATACGTTTAAAAATGTGCGCGCTTACCGTGGGTGTTTTCCACAGATCTGACTTTCCAACAAATACATCCCCATGGAGACAGGTAGCGAATCCTCCATCAGAAACAATTTGCACCTTAAAAGAAATAAAACATTTGAACTATTTTTTGTTATTACTAATTAAAGGTTTTACTTTTACCCGCCTAAGGCCCAAAGTTTGTTATCATAGGTTTAAGCAAATCAATTAACTAAAATAAGGGGAATACCATTATTTTGGCTATAGTTTTCAGGGTAATCCTCTAGACACTAAATACACATTCAAAAGTGATAAGGCCTATCCCCATATGCCTCTTGATAACAGGCTCATTACACAGGCACAATAACACGAGGTCGCAGATACATAAGACTCTCATTAACACCAATTAGGCCCTGAGCAAAAAACATTATATGAATCTGCTGCTTCAACCTGCAGTGCTTTAGATAGGAGAGGCTCACCGAAGCTCTTTGCCTAATAAGACATTGGACTTATTATGTATTAACAGGCTAGAAAATACATGCTACAGGTGAATAATAAACATGAACCACGGGGTTTGTGTGAGCAGAAGTAATTGCTAACCACATCACTCTGGGTTATGTAATGCAGAGGTGGAAATTAGCTACATAATGATGAAAAGAAATCATAAGAAGGGACTCAAATGACTAAAATGCTGTTAGAAGTAGAAAGGGTAGTATTGGTAGATAAGATTACTCAGAGGTGGGTACGTTTTCTTCAAAAATGTACTTGGCATTTTCAAACTGCCTACTTTTACTCCTACTTGAGTAATACTGAGTTTGATAGTACTTGAGTAAAAGTTGGGGTTACTCTTCCCACTGTCTTGTATGACAAAGCTTTACGTTGACAATAATGATGAACATTTGCGTTTCTTGCACCATCTTCAGATTTGATTTAGTTTTTCTCCTTTTTGTGATCTAATATCAGATTTTTGGCATTATTTTAGGTTTTGTTTCTTCCAATTTATAAAAAGGGATCACTACTCTTGTGATTACTCTTACTTGAGTAGAACTTTCCTCAAATACTTTTTTACTTTTATTTGAATATTTTTGTTGGATTTCCACTTGATACTTCTACTAGGGTAATATTATTTGAAGCAACATTACTCTCCCAATTTCGATGTACTTCCAGAATCACATTATATGTATTTATATGAAAGTATTTGTCTAGTTAGTGCCATATGAACCATCTCACACTCTGAGGATTTCAGGGACCGGCCTCCTGCTGGTGCCCAGAGTCAGGACTAAACATGGGGAATCAGAGTTTCAGTTTTATGCAGCTAAAACCTGGAACAGTCTCCTGAAGCTGATGGGGAATCAGAGTTTCAGTTTTATGCAGCTAAAACCTGGAACAGTCTTCCTGAAGCTGTGAGACAGGCCTCTGCTTTGGCAATGTTTAAATCCAGGCTCAAAACAGTTCTGTTTAGCTGTGCACATGACTGAAAGGTTTTATTCTGCACTATTCTCTTTTAATGTTCATTTTATGATGACTATTTGTGATTATTTATGTTTTGATTTGTTGTATTGAGTTTGTATTGTATTGAATTGTGCTATACAAATAAACTTGCCTTGCCTTCCTTAAAGTATTCCTCCACATAATAAACATCTACGCCTTTACGTTGCTCTTTTAATGTTGACTACAGTGATGAGATAATTATAACTATTTACAGAATGGGTATTTTGCCAAGTAACAAAGCACTGAGCAATATGATAATCTATACATTCCTTTGACACATCTTGTAATTACTGCTTTTCCAAGTTGTTCTTTTTTGGATGTTTGCACACAACAAATGAACTTCCAAACACAAAAACCAGGGTGACAGAGGTGTGAAAAGCACAGATGGCTGTACAGATGTTGTGGAGTTAATGAAAACATCTGGAGGAGAAACATGTGTAAATGTGTGTGAATCCACCCACCTGTGTATCCGAGAGAGCCTTTAGTAATTGTGAAGACAACTGTGAGTCCTCTACGCAGAAGACGGCCAGGTCCAGTCGCATCCTGTTCTTCTCTCAATGAAGATTTTATTGCTTTGCCAGGAATGTTCTGCAGTATGGCATTAAAAGTACATTGGAATTAAAATGTATTCAGTTTGCTATCATTTGCTGTTATTTTTGTCAGGATCCTCCCTTCTGCTGTTTCGCTGTTGTCTTCCCCTCCCTTCTGTGTTGTTTGTCTGTCCTCACACCTGGGCGTCGGCTTACCTGATCTGGCAGCTGGAACACCTAGATCCAGTTTCCCTCATTACCCGCAATATAAGAAGCCTGGTTTTTCATCCACTCCTCACCAGTTCCTCGTTGATACTGCTCCAGTTAGTATATGCGTTTGGTGCCACAAGACAAGTTAACTTTTTTTTCAACGGTTTTGTACTATTATTTCTTTGTTCTATGTCCAGGTGCCTCTGTCATTATTTTTGGAAGCTGCCTGTCTACCTGCCTGTCTACCTCCCTGCTAGTCAGCCCAATACCTACCTCTACTTTTGGACCCCCCAGCCTGATACTTACCACATTTACCTGATTACTAGCCTGGACAATAAACAGTATAAGTACTTACCAATTGTGTGCTGCTTTTGGGTCCCAAGTAAAACCGTGAGAATTTTACTGTTCAAAAAATATGTACGCAAGATGTTTAGGTGGCACAATTGACCACTCTTTTCAGGGCAGAGTCACACAACTTCTAAGGATGGTGTGTTCTAGAGACAACATATTTTTGCCTTCTTATACTTTGATAATTATCAATCTTCATGATTCCATTTAACGGTGGATAGTGGCAAGTTTCTCCTCTGTCCGAGTGAAATGGTGTAATATTCACAGTTGGCCAGTAGAGGTCAGGTTTGTAAAGACGTTGCTTATTTAGTGAATATAAGGAGAAGACAAGACATCGGCATAGCTCCACATTGAAATGCTGTGAGAATAATGTTTTTCACAACTCACAGTAAGTAAAACAGATTCATAGTTCCTGCCTCAGTGATGTGCTGGTCTTTTCCTTGAAGCGGAAACACCAGTTCACATCCTCGTAGGACTGCTTCATTTGGATTTTTCTAATTGTCTTAAACTACAAGGGCCTTTGTCTTGTCCACAGACAGTAAAGGCGTCATTGATTTACTGTGGTGCAAAACAATTAAAAGTAGGCATTCTGTTTTGTTCTACATGTGGTTGAAATGTTCCCGCACGTTTTGTTTTGTTTTTTTTGTTTGTTTTCCTATTTAAATGCAATTATTGTATACAATGCATAATGTCTCTTTGCACTCTGGCCTACATGTCTCCACTCACAGTGACATAGTACAGTAATCTGTGAGAGTGAAATTGAGGTGTGTCTTTGTACCTGGACAGTGCCATAATCCCTCGACTCTCTCACGACTCTGGATTAAGCAGCTATAAATATGAATGGGGCAGTCCGTGCATGTCCGCACAATCCTCTCGTTGCATGTATGTGGCCTTTTGACTCAGGTAATACAAAAGACAGTTTGATGAAATTGTGTGCGCAACGGTAGAACACTTAAGATTGTTAAGGATTTTTGGTGCACATCAGTGTCAGGTTCTGGCAGATATGGAAAATGGAAAAATGGAAAAATATATTTAGCAAAGTTAATTTTTGAGTTTATTGATGTTGGTGATAATTATAACTATTTACAGAATAGGTATTGGGCCAAATAACAAAGCACTGAGCAATATGTTATGATATGAAGAGCAAAGTTACTGGACATTAAACAAGTAGTATAGCTTTTGTAAAGTACAGTATAAATTACTTTGAGGGCAATTTTGCAAAAATAATAATAATAATAATAATTTTCAATATTTTTGTCATTGTAAACAAAATTTCAGTTTTGTGATCTTCAGTCCAAAGTCAGAAGTGAGAGCATCCACGGCTCTGCACATGTCCATCTTAATCTCTGTTGAGCCGTTGTCCACACCAAGGGTTAAACAAGCAAAGCCCTCAGACTTAAGAAGGATCCTGCCGTGCACTTAGGTAAGCATAGCTACTGAGAGGACACTGGCTGCCACAGTGGATTTTATAACCAATCATTTTTAAAAGGCGATATCTCAGATGCCTTAATCCTACCTTGAAGAGACTGGAAGACTTGATTCAATTTATTATAGAGGGAAACTATTGAACAAATCCAAGGTTTTTTGGCGCTACTATGCCAACATGAAGACACATAAGACTGCCATCACAGTTTATATGCGACAAAACAGTGGAAAGTTTTGAACGTGGGATGCAAGAAATCATGAAGATGTTTCAGGACAAGCAGCTGTTGAGGGTAAGTAAGGCTGACTACATCAAATGGACATATGTATTTATAGAAGATATAATGTATGTTAATTTATTTGCGGATGCAATGAGGAGTAAACATAAACATGTCTGTCTGTGTTTTGTTCTCCTGTACAATGTTTATTCTTTGTAGCCTATATTTTATGCAAACTTATTTTTCGATATACCTAGGAACAAAACACAATTCGAACTTTAAATTCTAGCAAATCGTTATTTTATTGCCAAATTTGGTATATTTGCTTTTTTTTTTTTATTTATTTTCAGTCCATAATAAAAGGTCACATTAGCCTTGCTTGTAACTCCCAGTACGCTCACAAATTGAATTTGAGTTATTACAGACACTGTCATCTATAAATACAGGCAAAATGATCTTTATGAAGCTGCTATGGCCTGTATTTGCCACTAGGCGGGAGTATATGTCTGCTCGTTGTAGACTCCGGAGCGCCGCGTGTGGTTTTAACCGTTTCAGTAACAGCGCTCTGCTGCATGCTACCTGTGCGCGTGCTCTGTTTGGACAAACATTCGGCCGCAGACTTTTCGCACACCGCTTTTCGAGGTAATATTCGACCCTAAATATTAAATAACATGCGTGTGCAAGTGTGAATAGTGGGTAACTTAAGAGCAAAGAAAGCATAAGCTGATATTAGATGAATGATTGCCAAACAAAGTTATATATTGTATTTATGAATTGGTTTCTGTCGTCAACGTGCTATGTGCTGGCGCAGGTAAATTTTTTATTTGTTTTTTGTTTTTGTTTTTTTTGTTAAATGTTTCATACGAAAGCATTCAATATTTGAGTGTGTATTATTTTAATTGCAAGTGTAGCTTGTGAGATCTATATTAACTGGCCAATGTGCACACCTGTGGATCTTGTGCGTTCTTATGATGTGTGTTGGAGCTGGTTTGGAGTTATTCATAATCAGCATCTGTTGTGATTTCTGTTGTGATTTCTGATGTGGTTTCTATTAACTGGATTCTGCAGCAGTATTTCAATGTAATTCTGGCAGCATCAAATTTTAAGATCAGAACTATTTAAAAAGTTTGTGATCAGGAATCAAGTTTTTAGAATGAACATTCCTCTTCTAACAAGGATGCACTATGTCACTTTTCTCGCCAGGGTCCAGCCACTGCTTGTCTCCATAGAGATGTTATTGCTTTGGAATCTTCTACATGAAACGTATCTGTCTTACATTTCTTCAGTTATAGGTGTTTTTACATGCCTTGAAAAAAAACATGCTTTCTCACTGTGAGTGGGCTGACACTCCACAGATCTGACCCCTAACTGGGTGATCACCTGCTTGTCCCCAGGGAGATAATATACATTGAATGTTCAAGCAAACATCTCCACCAGAAAAGTTAAGCAGTGCACCTTTTAACTGAAAGTACAAAAATGTTTAGTATTCTACATAATTTCTGATGTATTTGTAAATAGGTTCAGAAAAGATATTTAGTCCCTCCTTTTTCTCCAGAATTTCCCCTCTCCCGTTGTGAGGAACCCATCACTCGACCTCTTCCTTCTGCAGCATGGAGTACTGTACGCCCCAGCCCACCAGGCGCCACAATCCCGTGGACAGCATCTGTAAGAAGCTTCAGACCATCCAGTGGCGCGGCGAACGGGAGCCTAACTCGCCCTTTCAGATCCCCAAATTCTCTTCCAGCAGCTACGACAGCCCCCAGTGCGGCCTCAGGACCAACCTGGAGGCTTTGCTCAAGAAGGGGGCGCTGTACAGGGAACGCATAGACCGGGAGAAGGACAAAACTAACGGTATGCCCAGCTCTGCAGCCTCCAAGAGAACCAGCATGGGCCCATCTACTCCCGTGGCTACACCGGCTACTCCCAATTACAAACCTACGCCATCCAATGTGACCTATACTATAACTAGCACGCTTGGAGAGAGGAAAGAAGCAGATGGAAGTGATTTGAAGCATGTTAAAATGTGGCAGAGGTATTGTTCGACGCCCACAAGCAACGCAAATGACTCTCCGTACTTCACGTTTACACGAGGGCCACAGTCCGTGCAGCCAGACAGTGAGAGAGCCAACAGGAGCCCACCCATGTCACACACCTTCACACCGTTTCATACGACCATGTCATATAACTTGAACTTTAGCTCAGCCGATGCAACAAATACTATGGAGTGTGAGATGCCCTACCCAGCACTGGTGGTCAAGAGGCTGTCTATGGGAGATACAGGTAAGGATTTCAGAGGTTAGTACTGAAAAGTGGGGCTCTAGTTTAGGAGGGCATGGGTTATTTTTATGCAGCTCTTTACTGACTTTGTTGTTTCGTTAATTCTGTAGCTGGTTGCTTTCAGAGATGAGTAGCGCTTAAGTTACAGTTAATCTGTTAGGTTTACTTGAAAAACTTTTTGACAAAACTTGAGTAATAGTTGACGTAACAATTCTCTTACTCTCGTTGTGAGTGAGCCTATATTAACACAAAGTTTATGCTGATAATATTAAATGATTAGAACAATTCTTATGTATTACCTTTGGATATGATTTGTTTTTTGTATTTTTTGGGTCTATTCTTTGGAAATACCAGAATATGTGAATTGTGCTGTCTGTCAGATTACATACTGTTACTCATTACTCAAATAGTATTATCTCGAAATACTTATTTTTACTTTTACTTGAGTGGGTCACTATTAATCAAATTTAGACTATAATTATTGTTTTGGGGCTTTGTAATCACAACCTATGGCACTAAACATGTGGTTTAGACAGGAGATTGATCTTTGGAGGAATAAAATGGAAACTTTTGGGACTAGAGTGGAAAGCTTTCAGTTTTTGTTCAAGCTGAGGTTTATTTGATTATTCTAATTTGACTGATGAGCCTTACCTTTCAAAGCCTATTTGAAGAAAATGGTGATTGTTTTGTATGAGGTTTTTTTTCTCTTACATTTTGTTCCACGGTAAATGTGTCTTTTGCGTGTTGAGCCCAGGTAGTAGATCAAATTTGACTTCTCAAGATCGGCTCACTTTCTTGAGTATAATTGACTTTGCCTTTCATGTTAGCTTAGTAAGAACTTATTTCTTTTATTTTATTTAGATACTCTATTCTCTTCTGTGGTTCTTGGGGTCATTCCCTCTCAGTATAGTTATATAGTTATGGTTATGGTTTTGACACATTGTTTGTTTATAATAAAAATGTAGGTCTGAAGAAAATCAAAATTACAATTACTTGAATGACCCTGCTATTTTCAAGATATTTTCAAAATAAGTTTGTACTGTTCCTATGAAATTTCCCACATTCAGTCATCAGTTTTTCAACTGCCTCCTCTTCTCTCACAGCATCTCTTGTTCCACTGCATCCATAACTGCTCATTGCTGTTTCTGTAACCATCCTTACCCTGACCCTAAGTCCGCTATCTATGAATGAAAAAGAAAATCTGTAAACAACATACATTGTGACCAAGTATTAAAAGCTATAGCCTTGAGATATTGTCGATGCTTTTCTTGTCTGTCTAATGGTCCATAGCGACTTGCGGTGCTTCCAGGCCTCTGTATCATGTGCTGTTTCCTCTTAAACAACTCTTACTGTTTGATGCAATTTTAGGAATGTCCACAACAGACGAAAAAAGGGGGACTATGGCAGAAATCAGCCTCATTTGTGAAGAGAACCTGCTTGATACCATCTTCCACGCCTGCGACACCCAACGGAGAGGTATACACTGCACCTATACAATTATCCATACTTGGGTCACATGTCGTTCTGCTGCTTAATATAGGAAGCTGATGATTGATAGTAACCATATATGTAGTTTCTTTGAATGTAGTGGAGGTCTGTCTATTGAAGCAGTCACACTGTAGTGGCATGTGTTTTTGCCGCCTGTGGCATTGGTGGCACAATGAGCAGTTTGAGTTTGTTCATTCAGACGAAGACGTGAGAGAAGTTCAATTTAAGACGTTTTCAGCAACCCTGGAATAGTTTTTGGGGTTTTTTTGCCTTCATTCGCTACTTTTTAGAAACAAATTTCCGGTGACTAATTGCATGGATTTTCTTTGGTATGTTACAGTTGTTGTTTGCAGTGTAAAGAGGAATGTAGGTTTTTCATTTCTTTATGTGAAAATAGGGCTGTCAATTACTATACCAATTTATTCTTCAATATGGTGTTTCCCTTTAGACTTGAGACTGGTGGGCCCTCATAGTATAATAAAAGTAACTATGTTTAATCTGTAATCAGTGTTTTGTTTTGTTTTTTGTTTTTTTTTTATCAGTACAACAAATTTATAGTCACATATTGTTTTAAATAAAAAGATTGCTTGTGCCACCATAGTCATAGTAAACTTCTGTGAAACACTGCAAATACACAAGATTTTTTTTACCTCCGTGCTACAGAATCGTGCCTATTGTGCATGGTTTAGATTTAAAAAAAGACTCCTTGTTTTCTTCATACTGTATTGTATTATGTATATGTATTATGTATAATGTGCTTGTAATCTCAGGTAAAGTGTACGTGTCCCATATCGTGGACTACCTGCGGCACACGACGAGCCGCTCCTCAGAGGACAGTGGTCTGGAGGAGTTGTGTAACATGTTGGACCCCGAGCACAAAGACGTGTCTATCGACCTGGACACGTACCACGCTGTCATGAGGGAGTGGATCGATGACTGCCGCAACAACGGGTAAACAGTTCAGACTGTATTTATGTTTAACATGCCTAAAATGTGAACCAAAACACATAAGTTTAAATGCAAGACTGCAAAGAAATATTTGCTTTAGGGCTGCATGATTTTAGAAAGAAAAAACTTTTCAATTTTTCTGACATATATTGCATATGTGATTGTGTGATGAATTTTTGTTTAAAAAGTAGTATTCTGTTTAGAGTGCACATTATAAACTGACTCCAGGAGCATTAACGTTTGAGAGAAGACTGAAATATGGATGGATAGTTTTGAATAGATTTCATTCTACTATCTAATATTTAGATTTAATTGCGATATATTGCGCAGCTTTTTGCTTATGTTTAAAACATTTGGCATCTGTACTTTCTGAAGCTGTATATGTTTGGCATTTTAAATCCCCTCTTAAACATCAGTTTTATATTTCAACCTAAAAGCAGCTGTTCTCTTCTGACTCACTGTTGTGCATGTTTATATGCAAAAATATTTGGTATTTTTCTCAGAAATATGTTTTATAATAAAATTGTTGAAAGTTTGAACAATTATACATCTTTTTAGTGTGTATAAAAAGAATTCAGAATGTACCATTCAAACTTTTTTCATACATTTTTACATTTCAACTGTTGATGACTTAATGTCTGTCCTCTGACTACATAACCGTGTATGGCTCACAATGTCTCCTGTATATGCTAGAAAACTTTATATAAATTATAGTATACTATAATTAGTAAGTATACTTTCTCTTTGCACAGGGAGGAGACTGCAGAGGAGGTCACACAAGACTCTATTAAAATGAGAGACACCATATCAGGTGATTTGTCTTCTGTATAATGACTCTACAAACAGGGTATAGACTGTATAGACTAGTATTGATTTCAGGGTATAGACTGAAAAACACTACTGCTCTTTATTATTATGAGTCATTCATGTTTTCAAACTGTGGTTTACCAATCTAGATCATTATCAATTAAGCTCCTACTGGTGGTCAGAAATATTTTTGGTGTAATATTCCATTTTATCCATATTTTGGTCCTCCTTTGGGTAATATCTAGATTAGAACTACTGTAGCAATGATGTAGTTCAATTTTAGAATGGCTCATTCCTAAATTAGACCTGGAATAGACCCGATTTAGATTTGGTGGTATTTGGAAAGCCAAATCTTCTCTTAGGTCATATTTGATGTGAAAAGCTTGAGAACCACTGATCTAGATGTGTTCAATGATTGCCAGCTCAATTTCTTTTGTTTTCTGCTGGCATTACATAGCATCTGTTAAAGTAGATGGTTACCTTTTAGAACAATTATTCATATATTGTTTTTATATTTAAAATGAAAATAAATTTCATGGATATGCTTTATGGTCTGCTAATCTTATATCATTTTTTTATGGTTTTCTGTATTTTCACTTTAGCGAGAAGATCTGTGCTGCTCAATATGACCTCTGGGAGCTTGGAGGCCTTTGGAGGAGAGGTTTCTAGGGTTGAATTGTAAGTCATTTAGATCAAATCAGCACACATTCTGCTTATAGAGTAACAAAAGGCAATGTTTTTCTCACCCACTCGTGGGCTAGAGGCACTAAAGGTTGTATTGTATTCCTCTTTATATCTCTGCCTTTCTAGTGAGACATCAGAGCTTGTGTACTGCGTTACCGATCTCCAAATGAATAACCAAAAACTGCAAGACGAGGTGAAAAAGCTGAAGCAGGTGGTGGAGAGCATGGAGGACTCAAATCAAAAATTAGTTGAAGAAAATGAAGAACTGAGGAACCAGGCAAAGACGTAAGAAGTTATAAAACATAACACTTGGATTTTTCAAGATACCCAAAAACGCTTTAGATGAGGAGACAAATGAGGAGACACTGAAGAAAAAATTGTTATTTTTTGTATTCGCTGTCATTTCATGATTGTATTTATTAAATTTCATCTTTCTTTGTGTAGAAATCACCAGTTGGCTCAGAAAGAGAAGATGTTGAAGGATGAAGTGGAAGAGATGAAGGCTACACTCAGTAACACAGAGGAGGGTCGGGCTCGTGCCTCTGCTCACGGCAAACACATGGTGAGCCCAGAGAGATGTAACCTTTTGATAATCTGCTGTGTGTGTATGGGGCATTAGTTAAATTAATTAAATAGGCATTATGCAAACCTGAACTTTAAATGAAAGTGAATCTAAAGATGCAGTACTGAAATTAAGATTATAAGCACTGATATTATTTTGCAACCAGCCTTGTATTATGGGCAAAAATTCAAAATTAAGAATACATTTTTGAAAATGTCCCCTCTGCTGGCCATCTATGAGATAAGCGCTCTGCTATTACATTCCAATATCAGACTTGGCTGCTGTTGTGTGTTGCTGTGCAGTGAAAAATATGCAAGATATTTTTTTATTATATATTAATATGTTTATTTTACCGTAACGTAAATTTCGGACTATAAGCTGCTTTTTTCCCACGCTTTGCCCACTCTGCGGCTTATACAACGGTGCGGCTAATTTATAGATTTTTACTGGCTAACGGCCACCGGGGGGGCACTCTTTACCACTAATGCAAAAGTGAGACAGACGTGGGGAAAGATTATGCACTAGTTTTGATTTTGAACTGCACGTAAACTTGGCATTAATGAACCAATGGTGCGACGTTGGAGGCGGCAGCGGGAAGAACTTAGTCAATGTTAAAAGACGACAAAAGCTTTCAGAGGAAATAAAAGCAGATGGCCCGTATTAGTGCTCTTTTATTTTCTAAACATGCAGGTATGTTCGTCCTGTGTTGATGCCGTGTTGGTGCCGTACTGCTGATTTTTAGGCACAGTTAAAAAAAAAACGTGTCTTAAATTAAAACTAAAAAGAAACTTTGTTAAATTAAAACTAAAAAAGAAACTTTGTACCGTCTTTCTGTGTAAATATCTCATGTTACAACATGAAAATCTGCGGCTTATATTCAGGTGCAGCTTGAATATGTACAAAATGAATTTTCTTTTCAAATTTAGCTGGTGCGGCTTATATTCAGGTGCACTTTATAGTCCGAAATTTACGGTGTATTTTTTCAATAAAAATCCCTGTAATTGAATAAATGCATTTTACATAACTTTAATACCATACTGTGGAACATTTCAGGCGAACTGTCTATGTTGGCGACTGCCAGAAATATTACCCCGGAAAAGTTGGATAATGCACCTTTTTAAGCATGATCCATATGAATATAATAATAATGCAGACTGATAATCACTACCAAATGTTACTTCCAATTTCTATGTGTTCTCTTATAGGAGAGAGAGAACCAGAGTCTCATTGCTAAGATCGCTTCACTGCAGGAGGAGGTACGACTCACTTCAGATCTCATAAGTTGCAGTAACACGCTCTTGTGCAGCTCAAACATTAACCCAGCGACGAGCCTAAACTGACGCTGTCTCTGCAGAACTTTAAGGTCACCATGGAGATGGATGAGCTTCAAAAGCGGATCTCAGAGCTGTGTGACATGAACACTGACCTTCAGGTGCCTCAGACAAACACTCTGCCATTTATTATAATCTATTTCTGTTTTGCCCGCACCTCACCTGGCTTTTTTCCTTCCTTTAAATAAGAAAATTAAAACTGTGTCTTTACATGTTTTGCAGATGCAGATTCATTCTTTTGACGGAGTCTTGATTGAAAAGGATGCAGAGCTACAAGAGGTCAGGGACGATTTTGATTAATGTTTACTCCATTCTTATTGCTCTGTTTCTGCCAGCCTCAGTGTTGGGTTCATATTTGCGCATTGCAGCTGCCGGAAATTTGGAACGGTGTTGAAATGTCACTATATCCTAGTATCACTCAAAGGAATTAAGTGTAATTTTGCATTTCAAAAAAATCTTGAGGGAAATGGATGTACTGTTTAGTGAATATCCATAGATATGTGTTAATATTTTTTAGCTTGTTTTGGTTTGTTACAATGGTTATTTTAGTAAAAAACAACAAGTTTTTGAGTATTAGTCACGCATGTTCTAATTTGACAGCACCAGTAGCTATTGTGGGAGCAGTGAGTAGGCTACAGAATATTCTCTAAGATTTAAGCTTTGTACTTTGCCAAAATGGAAATGATGTTTGTTTGTATCTTACAGAAAATCCGACAGATAACTGAGCTGAAGGCTACAGTAGAAGAGTACTCGTCCATCACAGAGGTGTGTTTTGTGTTTTCTAAATTTCACAAAACATTTGAGGCACAGGTCATGTGTTTGAGTGATGAGGTAATTGTGTGGGAAGCTTGTCACCTGGTAACCTGCAGGGCTCTGAGGTTGCCTGCAAGTATAGCTCTGAGTCACACAGACTTTTAAATACAGCCATGTGCCTGTTTAACACAAAGTGATGCGTGGTCAGGTTATTATTACCGAAGTACATATGGGTAACTCGGACAGGAAGTGAATGACTCTGGACCGTTGGATTGTGTTTATTTTTTACAATTCAAACATGATATTTCTTTTTACTGTTACTTTTATCCATTCAGCTATTAAGAGCAGACAAGAGCAAACTAGAAAACCAAATGCAGATGTGGCATCCAGACCTGTTCGGGTACGTGAGGGGGTCACATGTGCCCCAGTGCTCACTTCAATAAAGTATGGTGTGATGTGTTTATAGATGCTGCTTTTTCAACGTGTTGAATATTTGTTGTTTTTCAGGGGTCTTTCCTTGTCCATGGCCTACAGGTTAAACCAGAGCATTGCTGGATCTTTACAGTCTGAGCTGGCTTTGGCCCAGTCCCCTCTGGATGTCTGTACCCCTCCAGTCTGCTCTCATTGAATTCACAGTATAGTATATAAGTACACGTTGTAACTAGTTGTTTTGTCACAGCCTCTGGCAGGGGCGGACACTCTGAGCACCACCACTGCCCTCGATGAGACTCTGGACAAAGAGGTGCTTCTGATGATGCAGGGGCCCAGTCCAGAGCACATGTCCCAGGAGTTCAAGAACATCCTCAACAAACTGGTCATTGTCTCATGTTGGTCATTTCTGTTCATATCATGTTCTATTGTTGACTCTTTTGACATTTTCTAGAAACGTAATTTAAGAGAAGAAACACGCTCAGTGCTGTGTACGGTGCAAAGGTTGCTGGACGACCACACAAAACTGGGATTCAACACAGAAGATTCACTTCAGGTCAGACACACATTCATGCACGTACTGCATTTTTACAACCTACAAATAAATACAGCTTTATTATACAAGTTTATTCTTAAGCACCATACAGACACTTTAAAGTATATTCCTGTTTCTAAACCTTATCAGTAGGGGGAAATGGTCAGTTCTCATATGCTTAGATAAGAATGGGAGAATTATGCAGAACTAACGTAAAACTGTTTTCAGAATAAAGATTGAAATCTGTAAATCTGAATTGTATAAGGACCTTTTTGGTATTATGCTGTTTTGTCAAGGAAAAAAAATCAATGACACGTCCTTCAAAAACAAAAGTGGAAATCCTGAATCCAGTTTTATGTAACCCGTCTCCCATGGCGACTCACACCTGTTGCCTTCTCTCCCTCTGCATAACTCTACTGCTGCCTATCTGCTTTTTCTCTGTATCTTCCCACCCACATTTTCATTTTTCTGTGGAGATCTCTCACTTACATAACTGTCCACCAGGCCCCATCCGTGCTGTGCTGTAGTCCGTGTGTTGTACTCCCCTCCTCCTCCAGCACTTTGATTCTCTATCTCTCTCTCTTTCTCTCTTTTGCTTCCCCTCGCTCCTCATTGTTGCTACTGTGTGCATTCATTACACACGTTTGGCTCTAAACAGCAAATGCAGCAGTAGCATTCTTAACCATTGCCATTCCTTTTCACTTTTTGCAATGATGGAAGTTGCATCATTTTGATGCCTTTGAAGACTGCCCGGATGTTGGGGGGCATATTGAAATTTTGACCTTTCCGGCCTCTTTTTGGCAGGCTTTCCGGGCCGAGCTGGACACCAGGAGGGCAGACTGGGCCCACAGCCTGGACCAGCTGGCCCAGTACACGGACTCACTGGAGAAGGAGCTCATCAAAATGGCCAGTAACATGAGGAGGTCCCGTACGGAGATACTTCACCTTTCCGTCAGGTGAGTGTTTGAGTAAACGTGTGGGCTGTCAGATGCTTGTGTATTTATGTATAGCACCTGGAGTGAAGGAGGTACATGTGCTTTGCTATTCTGAGACACTGTGTGTAATTTGGATGTTTTAAGGAGGCATGAGGCTGTCATTGGATGAATGAAATAGTGGGTGGAGTCAGAAGTTCATGTTTAGATAGTTTGGATAGTGTTTTAGCTAGAATACACTGAAGTGAAAGGAGTTTGAGGAGAAAGGAACTGACATGTTTGAGAATGCTGTTGGTGACATAATAGGACATTTGTACTTATACAAGATAAGGAGGGGTTAAGACAATTGTGAATTATGAAAAATGTGCCCCTTGTTTGATAAATTTGATAACATGACATGCTGGGTTGTTTTGTTTTGTAAAGGTGTTGGTCAATGAAAAGTGACTTGTTTTCTTGTCATTAGCCCCTTGTTGTTTGCTTGTTTTTTTAATCCTAATTAGACTGGAATTAGCATTAGCGTCAGAAAGCACTCACCCTAACCTCAGTAACCACAGAAACATGTTGTGAATGTTGAAAGTAATTTGTATTTGTTTTTAAAAAGACAAAATAAAATCTAATCAAAAAATCTAAAAATGTTTTTTATTTTTTCATAGTGCCAAGGGCTAAAACTAAGCCACATCTAAAAGCAGATTAAATGGAGGAGGCAAATGATTTGAAGAATAAAAGCTAAAACGGCACTAAAGACCAGTACCAGTAATATTTTTGGTAACAAATGTCTCTGTGAACTCCGATCTATCTATATTACCTTAATTGGTCACTTTTATGCAGTCTGCCTTAAGTCCCTCTCTAACCTCATGACCTTTGGAGATCCCGCCTCACAGTGTGGGCTTTGGGCCAATCCTGGGTAAAGTCTGAAGGTTTGCCCTGGTTTGGAGCTGCCCATGCCCCTTTGGTCCCGAATATAAAATACTGCTCAATATTATAACAGGAGAATGAATCAGTCTGGCGAGGGCTTAGTGAACCTCTGTTGCCAGGGTGAAGCATTATTTAGCAAAAAGAAAAGGCTAGAAGGCTAGTTAAAGGTGTAGCACGACTTTCTGTATGTGCAAAAACCAATTAGAGACATTTTGTGGCCTGGAAGAAGGGTACTATGGTGAAAAGATGGACCTGGTTCTGTAGTCATTCTTCTTGTATAATTTGGATTTAAGAAAGTGATTTTTAAAGTTGTAAAAGGCCAGTGGACAAGCTGGTATTGGCCATCCTGGGCAACAGAATGGGACACTGCATGGGCCTGCGGATTGGGTACTGTATGTCCAATGTCCTCTCCTTCTTAGTCCGTTCACCTTTTGTAGATGGTTAAAAATACCTCACATCCCTTTTTGGAGTTGGGTGAGTTACTGAATATTTTTGTGTTTTCCGTGGTGTAGGGTGCAGGAGCAGGAGAACCAGAAGAGGCAGCTGTGTGAGGAGCTAGAGCAGCTGCGAACCCCCCAAGACAGCAGAGAAGCTTCATGCCAGACCCCCGCGCCCGAGGAGGAGGTAAATGCCCATCAATTGGATATTATTGGCTTATTTCTGTATTGGTTATTTGAAATATAGTTTAGTCAACTTCAAAGTGCATAATTTTGGCTGGCTAATATCTCAACTGTTACCTGTTGTGACACTTCAGCCACTCTAAATTTAGCTATAGTGGTAGAGTTGATGTAGTGTGGTTTGGTACAAAATCGGCACACACTTGCAGCTTCACCAACTGCAAAATCTTAACTGTAATAAACCACTTATACTGTACTTACTTTTTAATATTAATTATTATTCTTATTGTACTCTGCAGCATTTCAGAAATCTCTACTAATTGGGGCTCGATTATCAATAAAGATTCACAAACAACCAAATATGACAGTTTCAAATACAGTGTCATTTTTGTTATCCCCATAAGGACAAAAAGGGTACCCGTCCTTTAAAGCTTTCAGTTCCTCCAGTGAAGTCTGTGCACTACAGTCACTTGTACTTATTTTGAGAACTTCTTTTCACCTCTACATGTAAATGCAGTGATGTGGTTTTATCATACCATAACCACTATTCCTTCAATTTAATTTGATCATGCTTCTTTAGCTTTTACACACAGGCTGACAGGCTAATTAGATTTACATCTATTTGTAAATCTCATTTGTTTGTGCAGTTACCATAGCTATAATCACTGGAATTGCATTATTATAAATTGCATGTTTGAATGTATTTTACGTTACAAAGTTATATGTAAAATAGTTGCTTTGTGAGTGGCATGAGTGCAGTGAGGCAGATGGAGCAGAGAGTTGGCGGCTCAAGTGGTGCTCCTTCACACAACGAGCCCAGCACCACACGCCCACACACTCTGCTCCTACCACTACACACACACACACACACACACACATATATTACTCTTACCACTGCGCTACACGCACACACACACTGCTCTTGCCACTGCACAACATACACATGCACACACACGCATTGCTGCGACCTCTGCACCACACACATCTTTGGATTTTCATACTTTTTGGGGACATTACATTGACTGACTTACTTATACCTAACCTAAACCCTAACCTTAAACTATTTTAACCCATGTCTCATCTTTAAACCATGTTGTTGATCTAATAATAAAGAATTTATGTTATGGGGACCTGATTTTATCCCCATAATGCAGGTACTTGTGAATTGAGAGTGTATACAAAGTTTAATCTACAAAATGTGATAAATATTCGCCCACACACTGCACTTTACCATCATCAGAAAACACTTCAGACTGCTAGATTTACATTAGTGTTTATTCTCTCACGTACACAGGGCGCTATCACTATTTATCTGTGAATGTGGGTGGTTTCTAACCATTTTTATCTTGTTTAGATGTGAGTTAAACATAATAATGAAGCCTGCATACAGTTAATTTGTCCTATTGGTGGAAATGACTTGCTAATATGTGACCTGAAAGCTTGTACTTGGAGATAATTAGGGCTGCATAGTGCATATTATTTGTATCATGTATGTGTATGAATGTTAATCTTATTACATTTACCAAATTTTAAACAATAATCTTGATTTGAGTATATTTTGACAAGGGGAGAAAGTGGCCAATGGAACAAGTCATATTATGTAAAATCTAATAAAAATCTTGATTTAAGATCCAATTTTTAATTCAAGCCATTTTAGCCTGGCAAGACCCTTTTGCAGAACTCGATGAAGGCTGTATATTTATTGCTGTACTATTTTTGTTCCAACACATTGGTGAAATTTTGTTTTTGTACTAAGTTTGTGTTTTCTTCAGCCTGGACAGGAATTGGACTGGGACGAAGAGTTTGCCATTCAAGATTACTTGAATAATGAGGAGGTAACCAACAACTACTGCAGCGTCGACGTGGGGCCCCCAGAGGGTCCCCAGAGTGAGGAGATGGGAGACGAGAGGAGAGAGAAAGGAGACGAGGAAGGGAACAAGGAAGAAGACAAGTGGACATCGGACGCGGCCGGAGACTCAGACGTGAAGGAGAAATCCACCCTGTACATCAATGTGTATATGGAAACGCAGAGTAGACAGGAAGCTGTGAAGACCAATCATGGTAAGAAAGGAAAAACTTTAACTATTATCTATAATTGGACAAAACCACTGTATCCCATTTGATTTGGTGATGCTCAAGACTCACGCCACCAAATATGGCTAAATGTGAGCTAAATGTTGAAGATGCTTGACAGGCACTTGTCCTGTTTTAGCCCTGGATCTCTCATAGATCAATGGACTGTAAGCCTTGGCTTATACTGCCTGAAAATGAGTTCACTAGCCTGGTGCCATGGTAAGAATGACCATCCAAAAAAACAGGAAGCCTTTACTTCATATGTACACTACAGTAGTATATGATGATGTAATCACATGATGATTAAGCAATATCTATCAGAAATGTGCTACAACACGCCTGCAAATGTCTGTGTTGAGGTTCAAGTAGCCTCAATGAACTGTAGTTAACTTAAAAGTACAGAAATATTACTTTATAGTACACTATTGTTTAAACATTTGTATTGCACAATTGTGTGTTTTTCACACATAATATCTGCTCAATATTCCAACTTTGCATAGCATTAAAAATATTTCTTTTCATTTCTATTCTTTTATTTATATATTGCCAACTCCTACAAGCTATACATTACTCTGCGTTTATTATTTATCTGTTTTTATTGTTCTATAATATAACATGGTATTTGATCAGATTTGTACAATTGACTGCATGGGAGACAGCTTTGAAATTTAACTGTCAAATTTTGATGCATGAACATGTTTTGTGAATTGAAAGTGCAAAGCTGTATTCAGATCACATGCATTTATCTGTGCAGCTACCTGACACCATTGTACGTTTTAAACTCTAGTTTCCAGGCTTCCCTGTGTGTGCTGTGACAATAGTATCACTACACACAGCTTCTGTGTGAGCAGATTACAAGTGTTTTTTTGTCATTGAGTGTTGACTGTGAGAGAGCTCATCCCTCTGTAATCCACGTCACAGGCCACTGAAGACCACACAGACACACACCAGGGCACACGCAGACAGCACATACACACACCAGGGCACACGCAGACAGCACATACACACACCAGGGCACACGCAGACAGCACATACACACACCAGGGCACACACAGACAGCACATACACACACCAGGGCACAGGCAGAGAGCACACACACAGACAGAGGGCAGCAGTGATGAACATTTGTTTTCTAAAGGAGCAAAGATGCACCGCTATGCATCACCTTGGGGCAGGTTTTAAAGCAGACCTATTATGCTAAATCATATTATAGTTGTTTCCCCTCATCATTTACTCATCTGAACTTGTATTTGGAGTGATTCGTGCGTGTTTGAGCCATTTTGCCGATCAACCCCCGCCACAGGCATGCGCCCACTGCTCTGTACTTACTTCGTTCTCCAATTTTATTTTCTAAATCGGTGATACACGTAGGATTCGGCAGCGTCAAATAGTCATTTTGGTACAAATGGGAAAAAAAAATTCTGATACCCACTAGTGTGATCTGCAGCTATCCATCGGAGGTGCTGACAACTTCATGGCTTTTTGTTGTGATGACGTTTACACCAACGTCAGCTACCACTGGGCACTGCAGATTTTTAACGCAGAAGTTAGAGGACTTTTTTCTTTTATTAAGTTTTAGATGAATATTGCGATTTAAAATGTGCAGACTATCATAGCATAATAATCAACAGGTGTAATAGATTATAACTATAAAGCAGACACAAACACAATATGTTTTCTTTAAGGAAGTCATTGAACAGTTATAAGAAACTGGAAGTTGACCTCTGCTAAGGCAATGGTTTTTACTCGCATTAGTAAACACAGTGCATACACATGGACTCAAATGTAAAAACTGGTTCAGGGCTAAAGGTGCTTTGTAGTGTGATTCTAGTTTTATTTCACTTTTTAAATTTTACACATTAATTTGTACCTATTTTTGTATCTCACGAAAAATTGTTTTCCAAAAATACTCTACAGAGCGCACACTTGGTCTTGAGCTCCAGAGCCTATTAAGGAGGTGGTGTAGTGGTTTTGTGAAGGTTGTGTAAAATCCTCTTCTTCTTGAGGTCCTTCTAAGGCCAGGTGTCAGTCTGCTCTGGGGCTCGGAGGCTCTAATCCCTGCTCCTCCGAGTCTGTGAGGAGCTCAGGCAAAAAAGACAAAAAAGACATAAATCACATCCACAAACAGAGATGTGGTCATTAACGCCATCTCAGCCATGCATGCAGCCCCTCCTCCCACTGAAAACATTGTATAATTCTCATTTTCACCATTTATGGAAAGAGACGGGACCTATGGGAAACTAAAACCTCAAAAAACAAGGGGGCATGGGTTGAATAGATTTCTGATGGTAGTGTGTGTGTGATTTTCTTTAAAAATTACATATCATATAGCCTATTTCTGACAGAGTAGTATCATAAAATAGATTGTTTCAGTATTTATAATTATGTAAGAATTCCAATTTTCAATACATTTTGATCATTGCATAAGGTTTGATAAACACGGAAACCAAATTACGAAGTGAATAATGTTCCTTTTTAATTCCAGCATGTCCCTGCTCCCCTGGATGCTATAACTCTGAGCCCTTTCTTCACTGATGTTAATGGTGACCATTGGTATTTGTTTCAGATTCTGAAGCCTGCACTGAACCTCAACCAGTCGTGAACCATAAGTCTGTGCAGGTAAACCCGATTGATTCCTTGAACAACACATCTTCAGAATCGCACTGAGAAACTAAGATCAAATTGTATGTATCCTGACAAGGAAGGCAATTACAAAAGCCAAAATGCATGGAAAATTAAGTTAACCAAATAAATGTTCCCTGCACCAGATGTTTTTTGCATCAAGAAATGAGAATGTCCTTGAATGCAGCTTCAGCTTCATGTAGGCTTTAACAGTTCATTTCTCATAGCCCTAGCATCTCTTTCTCCTTTAACTTACTCCACTTGGTCATTTGCCAACCAAATATGTCTCTGTGGATTATAATTTTGGTTAGTCAGCAGACTCAGCACCGGACAGACTCCTGATGTTTCCTTATACTCAATAAAGGTGAATAATTGATCACACTAAGGTTAAGACCAGATGATTTATGTGCAGTGCATTAAGAGTGCCCGTTTTATGAAGTTTATCGAAATAGTGGACTTGTTTTGGTGGTGGCAGATGGTGATTAGCCAGTCCTTAGTTCTGATTACGTTTAGTCCTTGAGTCATTTTGACCTGTGTTGGACTAAAAAATTCTAACTAACTAAAAATCTTTTTTGAAATGTATCAGTAGCAAAACTGTTGACAAATGTGCCTTTAGATGATGACTAGATCTGAAAGCTGGTTAAACAAGACTAAATACACACAGCTTCATGATTATCACATAGCCAGTGCATCTTTAGCATGTGAGCATTTGATCTTTTCACCTTGAATAATATGAATTCTGTATATGTGTTTAGGAAGAGGGTGTGTTGCCACCGAGCGCCCACTCACAGGCTGTTAATGCTGGACACCCCGAGGCGGACCCTGGTTCCGCCCACTCAAATGACTACAGTAAGACCAATGCCTTTCTCAAGATCACTGTTTTAGTTGTATCTATTCTGTTTAAAAGTGTTTTACCTCAGCAAACAATGAGTCATTCTCTGAGTCACTGTTGTGCTTATTATTAGAAAGAAAAATTGTGAAAAGTCAAATTTTTGCATATTTGTTAGAAAAAAAAAACAAAAAAAAAGTTAATCTGTTTATTTGGAGTGTTCATTTGTTTTGGTCCTTGGTGATATTGGAGGTCCCTGTGTAATGAGCTTTTTTTATATAAAGCTGTTGTACCTTTTATGTATTAAATGTTATATTTCATTTGAGCATGTTATTTCAAAACATTTCTAGATGGCAGTAAACTGTTGATGTGTTCACATTTTCACCTTCAGGTGCAGAGGAGAGTGAAGCCGTTCATACTGTCTGTGATTTACCTCAAAACAACTCTACAGAAACAGAGCCATCGTCTGGTCTGAGCCCTCACACAGTCACAGAGAGAGAGGCCCCAAATGACGACACAGTGAATCACAAGCTCAGGTACAGTTTATAAAGACAAGATCACAATTTAAAAAAAAGTATTGCAAGAAAATGAAAAAAGAGTAACATTTGCCAGTCATACAGCTCATCAGATAAAACAGTGTTTCACTTTAACCACTAGAGGCCAACAAAGTCCAATTTATTTTTGCTGTGGCAAATACAATCAACAATAACATTCATGATGTGTTTCCACTGAAATGTGTAGTTTAATTTGAAACACTTGTAAAATATAATTCGTATGGACAAGCATAACTTTAGGGTCTATGCTATTTTTTTTTTAACTACCAGTAGTTCATCATGCACAAGTCAGTATCACCACATTTTAGTACATGACTTTTACAATATCATTTTTACAATACAATTTAGTGACATTTAGCTGGTAACAAAACCAGTAAAGAATAAAAATCATATATAGATTGTTGCATTTCTACCTAATGCACTTGTCTAGTAATCACAGCATCTCTATACTGTCCCATACCTGTAAGTCTGTTGGATAATGCATTTCTCTGTAACATGGGGACCTCAGATACAATACAGAGTTGTGTCATTTCCCTGTGACTTGTGTAAATTTGCAAGTCAAATGGATGTTTTCCTTGTTGTGGGAGGAGTGTCAGGGTTAATTTCTCTGCTGCCATACTTTGCATTGACAGCCAACCAGCCAAGTGTTCCTCACCCTTTTTTGACCAGATTACCAGAATATAATTACAAAAATAGTGTATCACGTAATATTTTATATATATATATATATTAATGGGTAAAATTTGACCTACTGACCCTTGGCTTGCACCCAGCTCGACTTCAGCACCAGACAAGGATCAAAAAGGAGAAACCATCGAGCAGAGCAGCGAGCAGGCGTCAGAAATGAGTCGTAAGGTCAGTGTTAAACGGTTTTGTTCACATGGGGTTCAGCTTCCCCTGTTTCTGCATCTGCCCTTCCTCTTTTCTCTCACTTTGTCACATTCTCGCTCGCGGTTTCTGTTCAGCTACATAGATTCAGAATGCTGTTTGCAGGTTGTGGATTTTGAATGCTCGGGGTCACATTGCCTAATTTTAATAGAGCATCATGGTAATTTTATGCTTTAATTTACTTCGGAATAATGTTTTTAGAGGGTGCTCTTTTGCAGCCTCTTCTATAGAAATACAGTTGTGTTTTGTTCTGTTTTTTTAAAACTTATGCAATCTTATGCTACTACTATGTATACCATGTAAGTATTATTGCAAATATTAAGTGAAGGTTTGATAAGATTTGAATGTAATACATATGATTAAGTAGCATTTGAATTAACAGTTTTAGACAATGAAGCAATAATTATAAGGACCCCAAAATGTTGTTTAATATAAATGTTTGTAAAGAGTGTAAGCTACACAGAGGAAATGGCTCTTAGTGTTACAGTATTTTTGTTTCGTTTGTGACTTGTGAAAAACCAAAGTGCAGTCTCTTTATCTCAGATGTTTGTTTACATGTGCTGTACATCATTTACATGCACAACACAAGGAGGAGGAGGAGGCTTTCCTTCTCAAGGCAGACGGCATTTAAATATCCTTCAACATGCATGATTCCTTTATAATTCAGTAATTATGTTTTATACCAAGCAGCACCTTTTAGATTGCCGGCTTGTTATCATAGGGCTGAGCAATATAATGGGGAAAAAGGGCAATCAGGATTTGTTTTCCCCTTCTATTTTTTCTTATTAAAATCATTCATATTTAAAGTCATTTTAGATTTAATTTCATACATATTGACAAGACAGACTTTTAATCAAAGCAATTTAAACACAAAATTGTATTTATTTTTTCTGAAATCTGTTTCTGTTCTGTTCCTCCAAAGCACCTGCTTTTATACAAAGGATTGACTTTGGACCTCTTTATTTAAAAGCCCCCATCTTATTATTGGCAATCTCAGTTTGAATAAAATGTAATAAACGCAGCTCTGGTCAAAGTCCCTGTTAGACCAAGTCAAACCAAAAAAGTGTAATATGGACTAAACTGGGACTAAACTGGACCTAAACCTGGACTAGAGCATGTCCAAAATGCCCAAACTGCTATGATGCTCTTGCATTACACAACATCCCGTTGCGTTGGTCCCGAGTGCTCACCTCGCCTCATTGTGACTGTTGAGCTGCTGCCGCCTCCACAGCTTCACTCTGTGTTAATGTGTCTATGAGCAGCACCACTAAAACTCTCCTCCAGGCTCCACATTATATAAGATTCAGTACAGTGTTCTCTCTCAGATCGAACAAGCCATGGGGCAGGTAAATATCCTTAATACAAATATGCTTGACTGGCTGTCTAATGCTTTCCCTCTCTTAATCTGTAGAGTCTGGGCCAGGACAAAGCAGACCGAACAGCAGAAGACAGGTGAGTGATCATGCACTAAACTCTTCTTATGTGTATTCATAAATCGTGGGTCGGGTCTCAAAAGATTACAGGTCGAAGTAGAAAAAGGTAGTAGTAGTAACAGTATTCAATTCATGTCATCCATAATCCAGTTCAATTCATAAAAGGAAATGTTTGTTTTGTAATCTTCGGATGGACAATATGGCAATAAAAAATTGAATTGTCATATCCTGTGGTAATCCATCCATGCTCTGAATGAGTGACAGGTGGATTTAACCAATCACAGAAGTGTGAACTTTCAGGAGAAGATGATGACTGTAGTTAGCTCTATTATGATCCAGGCTCTTAAAAAAAAATTAAAAAAAGAAAATAAATGATAGAGAGCTACAGAGATGAGAGATAGATATATGATATGATTTTTTGGCATATCGCCCACCCTTGTTGTAATTATTCAGTTCATAAATGAGAGAAATGTAATGCATGTTTGTGTTTCAGCTCCAGTCTGCTCCCTGTGCTGGTGGAGGAAGAAGAGACTGAGGCTTCCACTGCAACAGCATCTGTACCAGGTAGGACTTCACACCGAGCCAACAGGACATTATTATTATTTGTCTAATATATATACCTCTATTCACTTTATACTGTCATAAGATGTAGTTGGTTGTATAGGAGGCCTTATTTTGCCCATTACAGCCATTATCTGTTTTCTGTTCTTCTGTTGCTGTTTCCTTGGACTAAAATGCCCTCTACATGCTGTTTTGTTCCAGCAAGCGAGCGTCACCCTAGCAGCTCTCATCAGTCCAGAGGCAGCACAGGTGCCATGGCTAACAGTGTTTCTCCAAAAAAAGAACAAATTCAAGGCAAAAAAGAACTGGTAAGGCCCACGGCTTGTCTATGTTCAGAGCTCAGTGCAAAAGGGGTAATGCTTCACTAACAAAGCATAATTAAAGTCATCGTAGCATCAACACTTTATTTAATTATAAGAAGTAAGATGAAAGGTTTTGTATTAATTTCTTATTTGAATACATTTAGAATTTTGTCTGTGTGCTTCTCTACGCCTACTCAGTCTGGCCTATGTCAAGTTTAGCATAAAGCAGCTCATAATGGTAGCCTCAAATCATGGACAGGTTGTGTATACATTTTAAGTAATTGGTTCCTTGCAAGTTATTTGTGTAATCCAGTAAAAAATGCTTACTATTGGGGAAAAGCATTATTCACTGTCCTGTTTCCCGCTTAACACATTTTCTTCTAGATTAGATGATTCTAAATAAACATGCTGATAACCTGCTATTGATAAGTTGATCATTACAACAAAAATGTGGTCTTTCCAGCCAGGCCGCAACATGAGCGTGTGTCTTTATGTTGACACAGGGCAAAGGAGGAGGAGAGTCTCTTTTTAGCTTCACTTTAGGACGTTATCATCATTCAAAAAGCTAAACCTCTGAGCCGCTCTGACTCATATCACTTAACCTTCAACATCGGGACTATTTTAGACTGAAAAAGAGGGAGGAAATTATACAAAATGGATGCGGAGAGCTGTCAAAATGTGGATAAAGCAGAGTTACAAGTTGAAAATGACAAAGAAATGTCTCTGGTTTTTGTGCAAACTTTACAGGAGTTGTCACAAGGGATCGAGACCGTGGACCAGCTCGGTACTAAAGAGGACCGGGGTCAGACCACCAGTGACAATGACAGTACGTTTGCTTCATACACTTTACATAGGACACAGCAATGCACATAAGATTAAACGTATTTTAAAAGTCTAATGATTTTTAAGTTATAAATATTAAATCGGGCAAATTCCATACATACATTTTTGGTTAGTTTAGCAAACTTATTTACTTAACTGAAATGTAACTTAAGTACATTATCTCTGTTTTGTTATTTGAACTTGTTTTTGGAAATATGTACCCTTTATATGCCAAGATATGGTGAAGCATTGCCATGGACAATAATTTTAGCTTATGTCAGTTAGAAAGCATTGACACTTCCCACAATTATCTAATTCACCATTCTAATTCAGTTTTAAAACATGTAACAAACAATAACAAACAATACAACTCCTAATTGTAATTTTATTTTTCAGCAGAGGTATACCAGCATTCGGATGTAAACGACTCCTACAAAGAGGACAAAAATGGGTAAGGCTCAAATATATACATTATGAAACCTCTGCCGTCACAAAGGCTTGTATAATAATCTTATTACTTGCCTTCTAGCATGACTCCAACTGACAAGGAAGTTGAGGTATGTAAGCAAGTGACATCCGTTTCCATTTCTCCATTAATGGACTATACATTGTGTTTTGCTCTAGCCTTTAATTATAAACCTTTTAAAACCCTATGGCTGTCAAAAGTGATATATGCAATAATTTGCTTACTCTAGAAAAAAACAGACAATATTTCATCCACATTAAGCTTTTGGGGCCATGTCAAGGAGCATATTTTATGTAATGTTGATCTGCCAAAAATATAGACACATTTGGCATTTACATACTTTTTGTTACAACATGTAACGGTACAACAACAAAACCTTTTACATGAAATCAAATATGATTTATGTTTTTGTTTTTTTAGTTTGAATAATACATCAGTAGTTATACAGTTAGATCAGGTCTCTCAGATTTGCATTCAAATATGACGCTTCAGTGACGTTGAAGTTGATATAAAATGAAAACAAAATATTGTGTTGTTTTCTATTAAGTCAGTGCTGGTCCCTCTTGCTTCCTTCAGGCCGAGTTCCAGCGCCTGGCATTGGGCTTCAAGTGTGACATGTTCACCCTAGAGAAGAGATTACGTCTGGAGGAGCGCTCTCGAGACCTGGCCGAAGAAAACGTGCGGCGAGAGGTGTCCAGCTGCCAAGGCCTACTGCAGGTGAGAGGGTGAGGAGGGGCATGTTAACCCAACAAAAACAATCAAAGCAATTACAGGGCAAGAAAAAATTCTTGCACAGGCGACATGCTGGCTGAGTGGCACTCTAGCCTCACAGCAAGAAGGTCCCTTGTTTGATGGACACCCACCCAGACTTCATGAAAAAAGAGTGGGGCCTTAACCCTGAATTTGAAATGAGTTTTTCATGTGTAAATTTTTGTGTTAGCTTGTGCACTTTCACTGGCCCTTAATAATCCAACATATTCCCTGAGCATAGAATAGTAAAAGTGTTAGGATTGTGTATGCTGTAATAAAATATTCTCTATGGTTTTGTTGCAGGCCTTGATTCCTCTGTGTGAGGATGATAACCAGTCCATGGAGATCATCCTGAGGCTTCAGAAAAACCTGGAGATCCTCATCCAGTCCATGACTCGAGTGTCGAGCCGCTCGGAGATGCTCGGAGCCATCCACCAGGTCAGCATGGTTCAAGGACAAGATCTGTATTAGAAAAGTACTATTTTGTGTTGAAAATGGCTGTTTATTGTCTAAAAACAGAGCATATTTTTGTATATTTGTTGTATCGATATTGGTAATCACGTATTGAGCCTATTATTCCATAGTATCAAAATAGTTTGAAATTTGGGTTTTGTGACTGTTACCAAAGTTTTCTCCAAGGAACATTTTGCCTGTTTTTGAACAGATCAATTGTCATTGAAATATACCCACTAATCCTATTACTGTAAACTTAACCTGTGCTCTTGCCCCTGTCAGGAGAACCGTATTGGTAAAGCAGTGGAGGTGATGATTCAGCATGTGGAAAACCTGCGGCGCATGTACACAAAGGAACACGCTGAACTGCTGGAGCTGAGGGAGACTCTGATGCAGAACGAGAGGTCTTTTGGATCGCAGACCAAAAAGGGTACACCATTTTATTTGAAAATAACTAAATGATCTGTAATTTGTATTTTTTGTCTAACTCTAAAAATGTGTTTGTTACAGATGATTTCCAGGGCAAGAAGGTGAGAATCTTGTCTTCATTTCTTTTCTTTACAACAGCAGTGTTGATGGTTAATATTTTACTATTTACAGGCACAAGGTCGGCGCGTCAGCCTTCCACCGATCCACCCAATTAATATGGTAGTCTTCCATTTCTATAGATCATTTACGGTTTACACAGAAAGCATAATGACTACGTTTGTGAATTAAAAATGTATTTAATATAATCTTAAAATGATGCCTAAATACATTTGTCTGATCATATGAAAGATAAACATTACTGTGTTCAAATTGTATTTTTTTATTGTATTTTTATATGTATTTTATATGGGTTTTTTTTTTTTTACCTCAATTCTTCATGTATTCCTAAAATTGATTATTGGTAACAGAGGGTTTATAATTAATATTATACAGTTTATTTAAAACTTTTTTTAAAGTTCACTGGCAATAAGTTATTTCACATAACTGCCTGTGGGCAGAAAGGCTGGGGATTGACTTTATCCTCAGCTGTTCTTGTCTTTCAGAGAAAACCCCAGGACATGTCAGAGGTGGACAATGAGAGACTGACTCGGCGATCCCCCTGGTAGGTGCCATTTACAGCCTGTGTGTTCATATGCAAGGAGCTATTCATGTTTTGTTGGTATGAGAAGGACGAGATGGTCAACCACAAATGTGACTGAAGCTACATTATGTTGTTGTTCTGAGATTGGTTGCTGTGTTTTTGGCGTTGTTGATGCTGGTGGTTTTCAGGAGTGCAGGGAGGAACATGGCACGCCCTCCTCTAAAGCGCTTTGTTAGCTCGGCGCCTTGGGTTGACTCTGAGGACCCCTGTGACATGATGAAGGGGTAAGACTTTTGAGTAAAGCCAATGGGGAGGATATCTTTATACTGGCACATACATAATAGACCTACATGTATTGAAAGACTGAAATTGTATTTGATTATTAAGGCTAATTGTGTGAGCATATTTTATTACAGTGAATTAACAAGTTTTTCATTGTAATATTAGATTTTCTTTAGTCTACTACTATTGTCTTAAGTCCTGTTTATGCATTGATTAGTCAATTAAAAGGAGGCATAGCATGTAACATATTGCTTGCTTTTTTTATTAAAAAAAAAATAATAATAAAATTATTCAGTTGCTCAATCAACCAAAGGCCTATAGCCTCATAGCTTCAGTTCAAATGCTTTTTTCACATTTATAATGCGTGTAGATCTCACTTCTAGAGGAATGAATGGCCTGGGACTAAAAAGCTATGTTTCTTGCAATTGGTTTTAGTAATAATACAGCATATTTTGATTATGGTAAATTGGTTAATGTTGAAAAATATTTTGTCAGGGATTTTTCCGAAAGTCCCACCTTTCTCTATAACAGGTAAAATCAATGCTTTGGTTGTGTTTGGTTTGACTACACATGCATGGACTGTGGCTGTGTGCATGCAGTATCTGACCCTGTGTTTGTGGATGCCTGACGCGCACAGGAGCGGCTACAGCACGGACAGCCAGTTAGACGGCGAGCCCAAGGAGGAGGCAGAGACCGAGAGGAGAAGGTCCAGTCTCAGTGAACTGGGAAACAAACTCACCTCTCTCCTTCTGCCTAACAAGACGTCAGTTTAAGCACATACAGTAAACCAGCTCCAGTCTGATCACCAGCACAGCTCTCTAACACTAACGCAGCGCTGCAATGGGAATTTGCCATTTAGATCATGAGGTTTCAGAGCTGATGACAACGTGAAGATGCACATTTTGTAGAGTACAATGTTTTGTTCAGAAATTCATGGGTAAAGTTGAGGTTAGTTAGACTACCCCATCTCCCACAAACACTTTGGAGCATTTTTAAGGCTCATTCCATTTATTTGGCATTGCCCTTGTTTCAGTGAATGTTGTTCAGCGTTGAAACCTCCTAAATGGTGAAGCTCTGATTACATGGTTCTTGGTCACTTCCTCTTGGCTTTGGTATGATACAGGCCATTGTGAAAGTGTTGTATCTCAATGGTGTATATCTACTTCAGAGGACTGTTGTCTTGAATGCATGAATTCAACATGATTGTTGCACAGCAAACTAACCAAGCTGTCCATTGTCTCCATGTTCAAATTTTTGTACAAAGCGCTCATTATGACTTTTGCCACACTGTACTTGTCTTTTTTCTAAACTGGGTCTCTTCTCCCTCCCTCCACACGGCTCAGGACTCAGGATGAACTCTTTGTCATGCTGTAAGTGCAGGGAGGTTTTTCATCGCTCTGTTGCATTGTTCTGCTGAAATATGCTTCTTCACAAAAGACTCTAATGAATGCTCCAGCCAATGAACTTTCAGCATGAGTTATCACAAATGGCCTTACTGTGACACTGTTACTTTAGATAAATTATCAAAAGTAATAATGTGGCTCAAATAAGGCCATTTTTGCAGCGACTATACACTTTGATCTGTTGGCTTTGACTTTCCCTAAACTCACCCCTACGTCAAATATTGATACATTGACTTTATATGATTTTGTCTCCTCCAGTCCGAGCCCTTCCTCCAGCCCGACTTCCTCTGACCCAGGAGTGACCCATGCTCTGTCCCGGGGGCTGGGCTCCTCCAGAGCCTCTGCAGCAGCCGTGGCCCGGGGCAGCCGCACCGTGTGGCTCTGGTTGGCAATGTTCGTGCTGTTGGCAGGTAAGAACTTCACTCATCTGAGAGACTTTAGTACATTTAAAATGGTCTTTTTATTCTTGTAAACCTCTGTGTTCAGGTCTTCTGGCCCTGCTAGCTAGTCTGGTGATGCAGCCTGCGGTAGACGCGGCTCCCGTCGGGACGGGGGACTCCTGGATGACCATCCAGCAGCTGCTCTGGCCCTACACTGGGCTGCGGCACAACGGCCAGCCCCCTGTGTGAGCTCACCACTGCCCTCCACTCTCTATACGGACTATATACAGACTCTAAACATAGAGACTCAGCTCCATAGAGACTTGAACTTTTACTGGTGCCTGAAAACTACAGCAGTCCTCAGGGGACGGTCAATCCACTGGAGGATTTTATGCATCACGTTTGCTAATTTATTAGTCAGAGTGTGCATTTGTTTTTAGATGAAGCTGTGTGAAGTGAACACAATTTTATCATGTTTTTGTAACGTCACAGTGCAATCTGTAAATAGACTGTTATTGGACCAATCCAGACAGGACTGAATGTACACATTGTTTTCCATTGACAGGCATCATGGACAGTGGCTTAAGTGTGCCAACACAATTCATGCACTTGACAATCAGGAAACATTTGTAAAGATGCAGGAAGGAGTCCTTTTTATTTTCTTGTTAAATGCAGAGCATATTTTATCATTTATAGTCTTTAATCACTGGTAATAAAACATTGTTTGAAATGTGTTTTAAATATACACTTTAGTTTTGAGTGGGGTATGTAAATGTTTATTTTTGTTAAATTATTATGTCCAGCTTCAACACCAAAGTTTTTCTTTTTTTATTTTTGCAGGATTTTTGCTGTGGTTTGTCACTGTTTTAAATTCATACACTTTTATATGTTCCAAAGCAGTGAACTGATGAGTGACCTTTGCACAAATAAAGTAGCCAACTCTACAAACCAGAATATAAAGGTGATTTCTTGCATTTGTGGATCATGCATAGAGCAGAGGTCTGGTAGCACAAAGCAGGCTCTGGACAGTGTCCACAAACAGATTGTGTGAGGTTCTAGTTCGAGTGATGCCCTCTGCACTCATGTGGTCCTGCAGCAAGTGGATGAAGGTGGAGTGGAACTCTGTCCCGAGACAGTGGTCTGGACTGAAGGCTTCACTGCTCTCAGAGATACCCAGCCTCTGACTCCTCTGCGCCCCCAACAGGTACAAGCACCAGCGGTCTTTAGGCACTGGGCCAATGGCAAGGTGCTCACAGACCTCAAAAGGGAAACATGACAAAAATCCAAATAAGTTCCAACACAAGGTGAAATTCTCACCTCAGTTTTTATTGTATGGAGTGTCTCCTTTGCTTGCCTTTTGTAAATTCCTATTTCAGTTTGCAACCATTCAAATTACAAGTTCCATTGTCTATTTCTGTTTTATTTCCTCAATAAAGTGTCACATGTCTGACTATAACACATTTTGAGTGGTTTAAACAGGCTGTGTGAGGAAATGTGCAGAAGCAAAGGTTGGAAAAAAAGCAGGAATAAAGAGGAGAAACTTACAACAAGATTGTGTCATGATGAGGAAGAGGGATACCTGCATGACAAGGTGCTCAGGGCCACACTGGGCATTCCACCTGCTCCAGGTGAAGGCACAGGCTGAGGAGAAGAAGGCCATCTGCTCATAAACTGAATGCTCAGTCAGTGGATCCTACAGCAGTACAACACCAGAGGGGAATTACTTTAGAACACCGTCATATTGTGTCTGAAGACTAAAACTAGAGGTCTTTGGTATTGGAACAGATCATATCTGAAATTATGGATAATCTGGCTGCTTCTCCCAGCCAAGGTCATGTGTGAGGATAAGTGGATCAATATGGGAGTTAAAGGTTGTAAATGTGTGTATCTGCTCTGGAAATAGGTGACACTGGTTCAGGGACAGGGTGTAGAGCAGTGTGTGGAGTGTGACTGAATATGGGACTAATGTCCTAAGAGCTTTAAGATGCATGCAGCACACATCCGAGCCATTCTTATAACACCTTTCCTAAAACCTATAGTTGCTTCGAAAGATTCCATCAAAAAACACTTCTAATTCGCTCACTATTATACACTGACCTTGCCATATGTTGTCACATATTTCTCTGTAAATTCATTTACAAAGATATTAATCCCACTATCCTGCATGGCTCTTTGCAGAGCTGTGCTGTTCATCCACTTCCCTGTGAAATGAGACAGACATTTCTGCTCTTGTGTCTGCAACATGCACTGATGACCCTGTGAAGAAAAAAATATGCATTAAATATAATACATAAATATAATTCCCCCACTAGTCCTGCCAGCCTGACCCAATAACTTTTCTTGTAGGCCCTGGTCATTTTTTTGTTCAGACATATTGTACATTATGCTAAACATATTCAATTGGTGGTTTTCAGATCTTGTGATGATAACGTCATAATTTCAGATGGAGGGCAGAAGCCAGTATTTTCTGTTGATTAAATTGTACTTCACCATAAAATATCCAAAAGGTAAATTCACAAATGTTGAACCCTGATGTATAACAACACAAATCTACATTTTAACAACATGAATTTTAGCTGACCCTCATTTGTATTAATTAAATAATATTAGTCAATAGAATGCTGTGATGTCATCTGAACTCCAGCAATATCTAATGTCTAACCTGAACAGTGATGCTGACGTTAATGAGGGCTCCTTTAATTGTGTAAACTGCTGAATCTTGTCCCAGGGGCTTCAGTTCCCAGCTCTGGAAGGGGAAGTTGGCGTATGTGTCCTGTATCAAAACAAATGGCTGGAAAGAGTCCATTTTGAAGGAGATTTTGGATTCTTCTTCACTGTACATGACCTCAGTGATGCCATCCATTCTCCACTGCTTTCCTTGAGTAAGTAACAAAAACAATATTATAACATGAAAAGCTTGGTAAATATAACTTGTGCAAAATATACATAAATGCCATTGTTTTTACCTGTAGCATCCCATCGAGCTACTTGGGGATTTTCCAAGAACATTACATTGTCAGGTATGGTAACAGACGCACCAACAGGAGGGCTGCCCAGGCTTTCAATGTCATCTAATTTGCTGTTGAGTGATCCATTCATCTGGAGCCCCTTTTGTGGATAGGGGAACACTTCTAAAGTCGTGTCCAGTATCTAGGAAAAGTGCATAGGCTTATTGTATGGGTTTCAGAATGATTAATTAGGAGCGTTGCTATAGTGATTAGATATTATATCATTTGAATGGGAAAATGCCCCTAAAATGTTGCATATGACAGGCAGCTGAAACCAATGAATTAAGAATATTTTGTTTAATTTTCTTTTCACCATGCTTGGGACTGTCAACATTAAACATACTCTGAATTGTAACTCCTTTTCTGTATTTTTTCTTCAGTTCTATTACTAAAGAGCTAACTGAAAACTGACTTGTCTGATGGTCCAGCCATTGATGTGGTGTGCCTGAGGGGGCAAGTGAAACACATTATAGTAGAAGACTCCGCCCAGAGGAGAATACTGCATCAGGTCCACGACTTGAACTTTGAAACACGTCTCGGTTGTATTGAGGTGTGAGAGAGACGAGGACAAGTCGCCCTCCACAGAACCTACAAAAAAAAAGTATAAAGATGAATGGAGCAGTATGGAGGTTCTAACACTGCATAAAACACAGGACAAATTTGAGAACAAAAAATTGTTAATAAGTTGTACAAATATTACTCATTCAGATTAGCTGTTCTATTTTTGTATTTTTTCTACTCAAATCTCTAGGATTTGAGTAGAAGTAATTTTCTATTAATCACTACATTCTTTTAGTTTTTTCTATTTATAGACATGCATTGATTTACAATAAAATTTCTTCCACACAATTTTAAATGTTGAGTCAGAAAAGTAGTCATTTTAGTTTTTGGAGAGCCTACAAAGACAGTATTATTTTAAATATTTAGCAATTTAAAAAAATAAATAAAGTTAATCTATCTAAGTGTTCAATGTTCTGGCTTGTGGTCTCACCATTCAAAGCCTCAATCTGTGTTTTTATCTGGCTCTGTTCGCTCTCTGCTGAGTGGACACTGGCTCTTGTAGAGTGGAGGCTAGTTTGACTGACACTCTGCAAGACATCAAAACACAAAAATACTATCCCACAATATCATGTTTAGAATCATTATTAAATGATCAATATTGTACCTTTCCAGCAGATTTAGAGCCAGATTGATCCTCCTCTTCCACAGATATTTGTTGTATGGAGTCGGGCTCCTTTACCTCCTCCCGTGTTACATTAATCTCCCCTTGCTCTGTTAAAAAATTTTGACCACCTGCAAGAGACCTAAGGGTAGAAAGAGTAAAAAATATTGCTTATCTAGTGTGAGATATTTACTTTTAGCTTGACATAACTTTTTCCAAATGTTTCTACTACTTGTGCCAAAACGTTGTTCAAATATTTATCCTAGGTTGTAACTGTGTATTGATCTAAGTTATGATCGTGTATTGAGTACTTTGTAAGATAAATACCTGAAGCTTGGTGTGTGCATTCTTGTGTGAGTCATGCGAGCCAGAAGTGAGAGGTGGTCATATCGTGTATGGAGAATCCTTACTGCAATGTTACTGACCGCAAGCTGTTTGGGAATCTCAAAACCAAAACCAACTTCCTCAAAGTTCAGGCCTTTAAACCTGGATTAAACACGCATGGTACATAAAACAGATAATGTCATAATATCTGCTAAAATTTAAGTATTGAGTTTAATTTATATAACCTTGGATTCTTTTTTAGGTTGGCCCAGAGACAGAGAGTTACTTGCTCATCTTTGACTACAGTCTGCATGTTGCCGGTCTGAGTATCAGTGTTTGCACTGGCTTCCTGGAGAACATACAAGACAAAACTATATACATTTTTACATACTTTATAAAGGTGCTATAAATGAGATGTAATTGAGTAGTGTGACAGGACCTTAAGAATCTCTTCAGTGGCAAGATTATGTTTAAGGTGAACAAGCTCTTGTAAATTTGTAATGGCTTCCTGGTACTTCTGGATGTCCAACAAATTTGAGGTTTCTCTTAGTAGATCTTCAAGTTTCTCTATCAACTGGTGTGGACAAATATTTACATGTAGCATACAGTAATGATAACAGTTGTAATAATGATGAACAATTATTAAATCATTTTTTGTAATAATGATGAACAATTTATCCAAACTAGGGGTGACCACCTGTCCCTCTTTTGGTTGTCCTGCACAGCCATTTAGGTCCCTGTCCTTTTTCCCACTTTTTACTGATGCCATTTGAATTGAATAAAAAGTGGTATTTATATAAAGCCAGTACACCCAACATAATATGATGCTATTGCCTATTGCAGTTGTGAGCTTAAAGTCCGTTCC
Organism: Periophthalmodon schlosseri; assembly: GCA_000787095.1. Taxonomy (NCBI): domain Eukaryota; kingdom Metazoa; phylum Chordata; class Actinopteri; order Gobiiformes; family Gobiidae; genus Periophthalmodon; species Periophthalmodon schlosseri. Next base: position 8,126 of record KN470735.1, on the reverse strand, counting down.
TCCATGTCTCACCACATTCAATGTGTACCTCTTTTTCTAGAATTTGAGGTGGTCACCCTGGAAATCAACATGGAGAATGGACATAAACATGGAGAATGACAGCTGGCCTATTAGTGGTTCAAACAGAGATGCAATTATGGTTATGGAAAATTGTGCAAATAGAAATAAAAAATGTCCTGACTAGCTAATAATGGTATGATTGAAGTCTGTTCCAAAGTAAGAAGTGATATGCAGTACCCGTAAAGCCCCAATACACTGCTCCAGTACTTTTGTCACATTGACTTCAGGGTCCTCTCTCCATAGACTCATATATGTGTTGATTTCCCGTTGCACAGAGGGGTCCGGAGTACCATCACAACACATGTAGCTCTCCCACTGAAACATATAGTGCACCAGCTATAGTTAACAAAAAGCTTTTGATGAAATTCTGATCTCAGGGTTTACCTTGGCTTTTTCTGCCTCCTCATATTTCCGCTTAACCACTGCATTGTGGTTGTCTTCCAGCAGGTGACGCAGTTCGTCCAGCTCATTTTCTCTTCTCGCAAAATCCTTTTAGAAAATATTTTTACTTTTTAGTATGAAGTAAATAGAACCAAGTAGAAACTGACATGTGAAGTACCTTCAACTCAAGTTCCGGCAATACTTTATCCTTCTTTTCTCTTTCCAATCTTTCCTGTTCATCTCTTTCTGCTTGTAATCTGGCTTCCTCTGCAAAATATAAAACAATGTGTTTTACAAACCGTAACAACATTTGCTTATACCAGGCCTTAACAATCACTTTTATTATCTCATTGCTAATGTACATTAGAAATTTAATTATTGGTATCTGTCAATTTGTTTACCTTCTTCTTGTAACCTCCTTTCCTCTTCCTCTTTTTGTAACCTTGCCTTGTCAGCCTTGGTAAGTTTAACCTTGCCCTTTTTAGATGCCTGGGAACCAATAAAATATGTTTAGTGTGTTGCAAATGCTATTCCTTTATCTACTGTACTTTATGAACTAAATAATGTTCTGTGTCATACCTTTTCT
>KN470733.1:97733-129391 GCA_000787095.1 Periophthalmodon schlosseri | reverse complement strand
GTGTGTGTGTTTGTGTGTGTGTGTGTGTGTGTGTGTGTGTGTGTGTGTGTGTGTGTGTGTGTGTGTTATAACAGATCATATGCCCTAAACCCCTCTTTGCGCTGCGCCTTGTCTACCGCTGCTGGCAGGACATGTTTGGGTGCGGTGATGTATAAATAATAAAGAATAAAAGAATAAAAACAATTTGTTTAGGCTTCTAGCCTTTATTTCCTTATATTTTGATATTAAGATATTAACAAGTACTATTTTGACTTAAAGAGGTGCCATGTAACTTTTCTGGTGGGGGTGTCTGCCATCTACTTGTCTTCATGGAGATGTTATTGCTTTGGAATGTTCCACAGTATGGCATTCAACCTGTCTAGCTTTTATTATTTCTGCAAAATTGAAAAATAGAAATTATTGTGTGCTGGGTCACCTTTCCACAGACCTGACCAGTAACTTTCCCTTTCTGCTTAACTTTATGCTTGATATGTTTAACATCATACTGTAGAAGATACGAGATAAAGCAATAACACTGAAATAAGATGGTTGCCGACCCTCTACAAGAAAAGTTACAGTGCACCTTTATGTCAGCCTGTTTTGATCAATATTGCCTCATATATCTGATATGTGTTCTACCTCTGATAACTACAGTATCCAGAATCACATCAAAAAGAAACATGAGCATTGTAATTGTACTAGTCATTTACAAAGCAGCTGATGCTAATTTTGTTCTAAAAGTACTCAGTGTTGTCCTTTGAAAACAGCAGCGTCAGGCCCTGCTCTTGGGTGTCCTCCAACTCCAAGCTTTACCATGGCAGTGGTAATAGAGAGCCATAAAGGGACTGGATGTGATGACAGAGTAATAACAGCAGATTTAGACTGTGGCAGAGCAGCCCCATAATGACTAATACAAATGCATGTCTGGGAGCCTGCAGATTAGGGGTCAATAATCAGGCCTATTGTTTATCGGCATCATAATGCGCCAACAACAGAGGATATTTATAACACTGATCATTGTGTGGACTCTGGATATATTTGTGTAAGAAGAACCAAGACAAATAAAAGCCTACACAAGTAAATGTCTAAACAATACATCCATTCACTAGCAAATCCCAGGATACAGAAAATGTCAGATCTTGCAGATAAATTGGAGAGCCAGTTTATTTTCTAAAATTGTTCAATCGTACTTATTTTTTATATGGACAATAAGACTTAATTGACACTGTACCATTGGTAGATATTTGAGCAAAAATCCATAGCAAGTCGATGATTGGGTGACAGGCTCTGTCACAAACTCAAGATAAATAATGGACAATTATAAATAAAAGAAAATAATAAAAAAAAACTATTGACACACCATACAAACAAAGGCAAATGTGAATAATCTCTAGGACAAATATATTTAGTTAGTTTATTAGCTTATTGTCCCCACAGGCAGGGGAGTCAACGTGGAAGACAAAGGAGTATGTTTTCCTGGGCCCCAGGGTCTTAGGGGCCCCAAATTGGACCCTTTTCATATTAATTTATATTAGAGGAGGGGCCATGTGAGATTTCTTACCCCTGGCCCCCAAATTTCTGTCTGCGGTTGAAATTATTTTTTCAGCTCTCATCCTACCCAAGTCTCTGCATAAGTGGATGTAAAAAACCAAAAGATAAAAACATACATACAGTAAAATAGCAATTTGCCTGCATATAATGAGTACTGGTGTTTCATAAAAGCCGGAAAACCAGACTAAAATAAATGACTAGAATATTGCATACAGGCAGCACTGTTGCAACAACAGGAGAGTAACAGATTTTATTGCATTTATTCATTTGTTTGTTTATTTCGAGTAATTCAATGAACACAAGAGAAACGTAAATATACATGTAACCAGTACTTTAGTCTATTTCACAATAATTCAATTGTCGTATTTAAGCTTAAAAAGGAGTGGGAAGAAAACTTCCACTCGCAACCTGTAAACTATAACAATGCCCATTGGGGTCTTCCAATCTTCCCCAGCTTCTTTTTCATTTGAATTAAATTAAAATCTAGGCAACAAGACGCAACAAATATTAATACTAATTTCATCTCCCATGTCAGAACACCCAAAGTGGCTTTGTTGTTGGACAATGCTGCCATCTAGTGGTCATGTTTGACTTATTATTGGACAAAAGGTGGACTGTGCACAGTATGTAGTTCATAGCATTTGCACTATTGTTTAATCAAGCAGATAATGAGCAATAAAATTCAAGGCAGTCCATTATTATTATCTGAACTCATAAGCAAAGGGAATTCTGGGTAAATATTTATGCCCGGTAAACTAATCAATGCCCATTAAAAAGGTCAAGGGCGGATGATGATGGATGTAGGCTGTGTGTATCAATAAAATGAGACTACAGAAATGAATTAGAAATGCACAAACACACCCACTGACACAAGCGGAAAGCAGACAGCTAATCGCAAGGATTCATTCATTGATCATTCTTAATCTGTCATAATTAATTCCATAGGAACAAGATGTGAAGTGCAAGCCTCCATTAAACACATAAATTATTCAGCATGACGAATAGGTGGACCCGAGATAAATGAACACAGGAGACCAGTACCAGCAGGCTTCAGTCCGTACTGCTAATTACAGTCTTTTCTTGGAAACTGTCAAAGGTTAATTTACAATAATTGCTATATAGATATACTACAGAACTGTAATTGTGGGCTGAGGTTAACAGAACAGTTAAAAAGAATTCACTTATTAAAACTGGAATAAAGTAACTTAAAGTTAATAGCTCACAACTCAACTGTTTTCTTTTAAGTCAATGCTGTCTATTTTTTACCAGCGTGGGTGAACCTGCTAGTGATGACAAGTCTTCATGTGCTTGAAATATTACCAGTAAAGGGCATCTTACAATGCATGGGATTTCAATAACAGCACAGAGTTCTAACATGAGCCACTCATCTAATATGTTGCACATTAACCCTTTTAAAGTCAAGTTTTCAAGTTATTATGGCTAATTTGGCATTGGTAAACAAGTATGAGGTAAAAATTTAAAGCTTTTTTACAGACAAGAGATGTCATTACTCTTTTAGCTCTGCTCTCATAAAAGAGTATTGGGATTAAAAGAGCCACAAATGTATTACCCCTAACTGTACTGTAGGATAAGGCATGTCATGAATCAGACAATAGCACGTTACACTCCTAAATATTAGGAACACATATTTGCATTTGAGCATTGAAATCATTGATATATTTTCAGATTTTACCATTTTGTTTGATATGGCAATGTTCATTTATAGAATGAAAAGACTTCTTGACCAACAATAATGAAAAAACTATGAAAGTCAAAATAATCTAAAACAATGTACACTCAGTGTAAACAGCAGTGGTCATTAAATGTTCAGTTTAATTCAAATTAAAATCTTGCTTCATGGAGGTCACAGACTCGTGTGCAGTGGTTTAGAAGAAGGTTTCTCTGCACAGTGGACATGTGGACTTGTTACTGGATGTGAACCATTTGTACTGTGGGCAGAGGAAAAGCAGTTCAACATTAGCTTTTTGGCGCTATAGTACCAGTATGTGTCATATTGTGGGCATTACTATTCCTCTCACCAGACAGGCTGAGTGGAACTTCTTTTTGCAGGTGCGGCAGGCCTTTTTGGGCAGAGAGTAGTTGGAGCCATGGATGACAGAGAAGCAGATCATGCAGTCCTCTATTCCCTCAAAGCGTTTGTCCACATTATTCTTCCACAGTGCCAGCCCCTCCATTATACTGCCATTCTGAAAGACACGCATTTACACTGGACTAAACTGCCGCACTCTGGCTTTTCCATTTCAATCCCTGAAGCTAAGTCTGTACTCTTTTCAAAAGTCAAATCTGTTGTTTCAACCCTTTGGTCTGCAGCCATGGAGCTAGCTCGATAATATAGATTTACCATAGACAGATGACTTCCCTCAGCGCATCAGCCTACAAGTATTGTGCATAAACAGTGCGATGTTGTTGTTTACCTGGTGCGTAAGGTAAGTGCTGAGTTGCAGCATCCAGTTCCTCCATTGCTGCACAGATACGCCCACACGCTTCCCACTCTCCACAGTGATGGAGCCCAGAGGGTAGTTCTGTGGGAGCTGAATCACCAGCTCAATGCAGATATCATCCACCGAATAGGTAGCAATCACCTCCCGCGCAGCCGAGCGAGCTTTAACCTGCAGCCATCAAACTATAAAAAACACTGCCCAACCATTCATTGAGTGTTCCACATTCAGACCTACAAAGAAATCCCTGAAAGGCTGCCATTAAGATGTGGTATTGTAGTGACACCTAGTGGAAAAAGTTGCACCTCACATTTTTAGAGCATTGTGTGTAAACTAAGACATTTAAAAACACCAACAGAAATTGTGCTGCTCTGTGATAATGAACATTCAGTCAGATACTTACGGTCATGTTGTCAAACAACTGAGTGCTGGAGTGCACAGAGGAGATCTCTTGAGCCGACAGAACTGGACTGACATATTTAATGGTGAACTTTTCCACTGCTGCACTCACTCGCTTCTCCTGACTGTTCCACCATAGCCGTACCATAGCAGGTAAGTCCTGTAATGTGCTGTAGTACACATTGCAAGCCAGATGGGGGAGCTCCCACTCAGAACTGTGGCTTTCTGCCAATAAAATACCAGAGTGTAGTAATGTGTTTACACTTCACATTAACAGGCATAAACTGTATGTGTACACTGTACTCACTGTCCACAGCCAGAGAGAGACTCTCTGTGAAGAAGGTTCTCGCCTCTCTGGTCTCTCCCCCCAAGCCCCCCGGGCAGACAGGGCTCTCAGGCATCAGTTTGAAAAGGTGCCAGAGAAGTTTACTGAGTGAGGAGCTTTGTTTCAGAAACTGGGCATAATGTGCTCGCAGCTGTGAAGATACAATACAGTTTAACTTTATGCATTACTTTCCATCACAGTTTAAGAAGTGCATTTCAGTCGCCTGCTTACATGGGAAGGTGCAGATCTAAAAAAAGTCAGAAGCAGTTTCCAAGCCAGCAGGTATCCAAGGATACAAGAGTACTCCACACTCAGAGGCTGAACCACAGCAAACTCCCCCACCTGAACTCCTGTCAGGATGTTTTCACAGAGGTCCTCACAGGCCGAAAGGATGGTCATCAGTGATGCTGGAGGAGATCTAAATGTAAAATGTAGACAGAATAACCAGTTTGAACCAGTGTGGGAAAACATGCATGTATATTTTTGTTGTACTAACAGACAGGGCTCATCTTTGCCATCATCGGCTTTGCTGTTGTCTCCTTCTCCATCACATTCAGGTAGGTTTGGCATAATCCTGCAGTGACAGGACATTTTAAGCTCTCCTCTACAACATAAAGTGCAGTCTCTGCCTTACACAAAAAAAAACACAACTTACTTATCTAACAAGTAGTAGACCGTGATCTGCAAGGGCCTGGCTTTGAACAGCAGCAGAGGACAGAGTGTGTTGAGAAGCGTCTGGAGGTTTTCAGGCAGATTTGTCTTTTGGTCAGCAATGAATCGAGGCTGGAGAGAATTATCAGTGAGTTGTTTAAGGGGCACAAAAGTCAGAGCCACCCCAATGGACTGAAAAACCTGCAGTGGAAACATAGAGTCCTCCGGCTCAGGGAAAGCATCTGCAGCAAGAAGACATTAAAGTCAGTGCCACTGGAGAGATGTATAAATTATAAAGATAAGCTTATTCCTATGTACTACTGTTAGCCTTAGCAAGCTTTAGCAACTGTGCTAAAATAATGATGCATTTATTTGCTAAATCTCTCTAACCAGGCTCTGACATTACATACATTGGTTGCCGTACCATCTAGGGATAGTGGTCTGAATACTGTGTTTTTATCTGGGAACAGCCATTGTCAGTATTCAAACAAAACTAAATCCTATGCAACCAACGAGTGCTTAACTGGTAAGAGAAAGACTTGCACACCTGTGATTTTGGTGGGCAGAGGCAGCAGCAGACTGTATAATCCATCTACAAAGAAGTCTGTCCATTCATTTGTGAGCTCCTTTGGCAGCTCCATCTCGATCCCCGGTGGAGGTGAGGTAAAGAACTGGTTCAGTTTCACTATGAGCACAGCATTCTCACAAACAAACAGCTGCACCCAAGGGTTCCACAAATGAGCCACGTTTTCACTGGCCGCCTGGGAGCAAGAACATTGTTAAAGTCATCCATAGTTGAATTTTTTAGATAGTGTATAATAATGAATCTCACCTCTAACCAGGCTAGCATTGAGCAGAGTATGAAATCCCACTGGCTGCCTTTGAGAACAGATGGGAAGTGTGCGACTACCCATGAAAGGAAACGCATCATCTCTACTGTCAAGTTCAATTCCTCTGATGAAACTTTGGAAAATTCGCTAGGAAGATATTTGAACATTACTTTTGGTTAACTTTTTATTTAGACAACTTGTCCCACTTGTGATACAATTTCAACATTTTACCTGTGAAAGAGGAACCAATCCTCCTTACAGTTTCTCCACTGCATTAAAATACCCAGAATTTGGAGCACAATCTCATCATCTACTGGAGTCTGAGCTTTAAGACAGTACAGCAGCACTGCCATACAGCCAGACACATCTGCAACTGTTTCATTCATAAATTACTGTTGGTTGTTAAAGGTTTATATTTGTGTTTATTGGCCTTGTACTCACGCCTACTCTCCTGCCAGCTGATGAGTCCTGCAGTTGCAAGAGCTACAAGAGAATCTCTGTCTTCTATGGTCATATATCGACTAATTACTTGTAGAGTGCTCAGTTTAGCATCAGATAAAGGGAATAAACTATTACAAACACAATTGTAAATGTAAGATGAGACAATAAGCAAGACTAAACATATTACTACATTTGCTACAATAAATGACTGACCATTCTGCAGTGTTGTAAAGCTTCTTCAGAATTGCACTTTGATTTGTTACAATATTTCCATTTAGGATGTAATTTTCTAAAACCAAAGACCACAGTCCTCCTTCTTCTATTGACCTAAAAATGAAATATTGCAAAGTCAGTATTAAATATTTACCTCTACAATGAAAATGGGTGAAAAAGTCACCACATGACTAAATGCTAGGTGTATCTTACCTGTAGTAGAGAGTTTGAAGTATCTCGTTCACAGGGACCATACTATTAAGTCCTTCTGATAGGCCATACTCCACCAGTAAACTGTGATAGGCCGTCACTATAGCGGGACTGTACTCTACCTCTTTACACCATTGAAGAGCATAAAGCAGTTCTGCAGCTATAAAAACAAAACATATTAGCAAGCATAATAAAATCTGTGTTTTGCTAATGAACATGTAATTCCAAACATACTACCTGCAGGCTGAAGAGTTGGAAAAGATAAGTTTTCTGTTCCACTTCGGTTTAAAGATTTAGCCACCTTTCCTAACAAGGCACAGGCACAAAGGTGGGCTGGTACTCTGGTCAAAGCTCTGGACTTCCACATGTCCACTGAGGGCTTCTCACAAATGGCTCGCAGGTGACCGGACAGTAATGGCGACTTAACCCACTGTAAGGGACAGGAAAACATTCAGATTAGACAAGATTGATGACATAATTCATATTGTATTTGACAACTACTGTACAGGTGTCACAGAGCCAAGGACGCCTTCTTCTGAAACTTTAAATATGTAATTTGGACTTCTGTCTGGTCCTGGTCCAATGATTGAGTTTAGTTTCACACCTGGCTTCATCCATGTCATTTATGAATTTAGTAACACATATTAACACAAGGTTGGTCATTCTTAGGTGGTCGTCAATGTGTAATATGTTGTAATATGTTTACACATTAAGAGCTTGGTTACCTGGGGAGGCAAGACTTGGCGTATTCTTGTCCATTCATTCTCAGTGGGAGACAGCAGACTGAAGATTTGGATAAGGAGAGCGGTGTCTTGGTTGGAGTCTGCAATCATTGCCTCCACCAGGCCTTGCATAGCCACAATAAGAACCTGCAAACTGAAGATATGAAAAAGGAAACAATTTAGTTAAGAAATAAACAAATCAACATACTACTTATGATCCTTGTAAGTGCAATTTCTTTCAAACCTTTTATTGTCCAAGTTGACTGTGAGTAATTGGTTCTTCACCCAAAGTATAGCACTCTGCAAGAAGCCATTTTCCCTGATCTCATGTTTAGAGAACTGGACCAATGATTGAACACCAGCGACACAGACGTTTTTGAGTTTAGCTACAGAAGAGTCTTTCAAAGCAAAACGTTCATCCTTTGAATTACTGTATAATGTAAAATGTGTAAGTATGTGTTGAAAGAAAACCCACCAGGAAGATGAGTATGAGTTTGATCTTGAGCAGTTAGCTTGAAGACGGTGAATAGTAGTTCTTCTGCTGATTCGAGCAGGAGACAGTCTTGTACAGAGTAGAAGAACGTCGAGGCCACGTCACAAACAAATGAAATCAGTGGCTCCATGTTGCCGGCATCGGAAAGACTCTTGGTTTCAGATAGAGTGTTGTGCAACCTCTCAAGAATCTTTTCCATGTACACCTCTCCAATCAAGGGAACTGGGAATGAAAAGACAAGTGTGCTATTCATAATCGAGTAAAAAGCAAAAATGAAAGGGTCAAATGTGTCTCATATTACCATTGTTGTGGTGTTGCGATAGGACCAGGCTGATCAGAGTCCAACTATGGCTGCTGGGTGAAGTGTTTGATGGTGTGGGTTGAACTTTACAGAGTTCCTCGGTCAACCCTAAAAGAGTGTCACCCAGCACTGAGCCTTTGAGCCAATCACTACAGTCTTTAAGAGTTTCTGAATCTGCACAAGCCTGTACAAAACAGAAGAAGAAGTTTTAAATAAAGAACTCAATGTAAAATGAGATTATATCAAGATGTAGGAGTCAGGTTGTGGACTCAAACATAATGACTCATGACCCGTGCTTCAGGGTGGACTCTGATTGTGGATCAAGGATATGGACATGGACTTGACCAGTTATAGCTCTCAAGTTCCTGTACTGCTTACCGCTGTAGAGCTTTTATAAACTAATTTAAAATTATGTTTTAAATTCAAATATAGGTTAAAGCTATGAAAATTCACAGTACAACCGAGTGAGTGATCACAGTCACATAATAAGAAAACTCTTCTTAAATGGCGTGGACTGGAGACTTGAGTCCAAGTTGAGTCATTATTTAAAATCAACAACAACCTTGGATTACAAACCATAGATCTTACCCTCTGTATAAACTGAAGAGTAATACCCCACGGTAAATTCATCTAAGAACACATTAAAACAAAAACATGTGAGTTTATATAAAGACACATTATACACACACACACGAGGCAGAGGGAGACAGATCATTACCATGGTGATGTTGTTGAGGATGCGAGTGGTCTCCTGCTGACTGCAGCACTGAAGTGAACTGAAAACCATCTCCACAAGATGCTCAGTATCTGCCCGACCCTCCTCTGACAGCCACACCACGACCCGCTCTAACAGGAAATGCATGGCTGGGTTCTTTATGTTCACTGAATGCTTGGTCTCATTATCATCTTGTACTTCTTGCTTGTCTAATTCAATCAATGTCTGGAAATATACATGCAAGTATTAAAAAGTGTGTCTAAAGTGGCATTCTTTCCAAAATAACTGAACAATATGTAACACAGTATAACGCTTCAGTGTTATCTGTCAAACAAAGTGACAACTCACAGTAAAGACTTTGGGTGTGTGGAAGGACCGCAGAAGCCGTGATAGAAAAACAAGATGTCTTTCAGAGTGTTTTTCATTGACATGTACCAGGCACAGTTGAGCCAGTTGGCACACCACATCTTCAAAATACTGTGTCTGCAGAGGTTCACGTGACTTGTCACTGCAGTGTGCTGGCCCTGTCTTCACACATCCCTCAGAACCATCTCCCTCAACAGTTTTATCTTCCTCTTCTGAACTGGAGAAACAAATCTTGACAGATTTCTTCTTCTGTATCTGCTTTCTGCACATTTTTTCAGGATACCGCATTACCTTCAGAGGTGCAACAGTTTATTTTCACTTTTGTTGGAAGGGGAGTTACACTATCAGCTCCAAGTTTGTCTGAGCTGTTAGCTTACTTACCTGCAACAAAGTGGCCATTCCTTCAAAGGTCCCTGGGTCGGTTTCCTCATTGTCAACATATCGCACAAAGAGCAAGGCCAGTCCCTCCCAAAAGTCAGCCACAAGTTCTTTAAAGACATCACTGTTGTCGTGAGATTCAATGATGCTGTGTAGTCCTGCTCGCTTTTCCCAGGAGACAAGCATTTCAGTGACTAAAAGGAAAAGAGGGCCCTTCTGAAGGGATGGACTTGCAAGAGCAGTCTCCAGCAATGGCAGAAGCTGAAAAGGGAAACAATAGATGTCACATTCAGTGAGCTGTTCTATTTATTTGTATTTATTGTGAAAAGGGAAAGATTATTGGAACTAGTCTAACCTGTTGTGATATAAGCATGGTCACAAGATTTTTCTGGTTCTTATCTTCTTGTGCATTCTGTAAAATGCAGTATCTTAAACATTCCACAACAGAGGTAACTATTACTGCACTTTCCGACAGACTTGATGCAGCACGCTCACTGGAGAGACTGAAAACAAGTTATTGGAATGATTCAACTGTTCCATTTCTCATAGGATTTGCGGAAAAATGCATATTTAATTATACCCAGTGAGGAGTGATGTAAAAAAGGTGTTTAAAAAGTCGATTTGTGGGTCAGTAATGTGTTCAGGGAGTTTACTGAGAAGTGGCATCAGATTGGGATGAAGTGCTTTAGCCAAGCCTTTGCCACCATCTTTTAACAGAATCCACAATTTAGGCAAGAAGCCCTTCTTTGCATTTACATGTGTCCAGCAGTCCTGGCACAAGGCAGAAAACACAATAAATGTAACCATGTTCCTATATACATTACTATAACGTGCATGCAATTTTAGTGTGCTCTTACAGGAATGGTAGACACCACATGGAGAACTGCCTCCCACACAGGAGCGAGCACTAAAGGATCTGCATCATCAATGTTCAAGAGTACAGCAGGACATAGCCGGGCAACTTCAGCCTGGGCCAGGGCAGGGGTCAACTCACACAGGGCACAAACCAGCTCAAAAAAGGCTCCTCGCACCTTTACGTGATAACAATCAAAATATTTTCAATGTAATAAATTGGTTTATATACTTTTGTTTCATTTTAATTACCTGGGGTGTTTTGTGTTTGCTGTACTTCCAGAATTTCACAGAACTAATCAAATCTGCTAGTTTAGTTTCTAGAGCTGTTCGGTCAGCTTGAGGTAATAGAGACAGGAGTCTTTTCACACCAAGAAGAGAACTGGTCAACATGCGCACATATTTAGCTTCCCTTTCTTCCTCAGTCACAGCTCTGAAAAACAGAATTTATTATTGTCAAATTGAAATCTAGTCCAAAAGAGATAAAACCAGAATTATGAGTCCAGGGGTTACTTACTGCGGGTCACTTAAACTGTTTGCGGTCTCCTTTAACAGAATGTCTTTAAGTACCTGAAATGGTAAAACGAACAAACGTCTTAGGGATTTCACTTTTTCACTCCAGTGACATAATCATCTCATGCTCTTACACTGAGAATCTCATCCTTGCAAAAGCTTAGGGCCTCGGGTTGTTTGGTAGGCGAGAAAGCACCCTCAAAAGCGCGCCAAGCTGCTGATGCTGCAGGTGTATATGTGTCACATTGAGACAAAATCCAGTGTCCCATCAAACTTTTCAAAAAAGGAGCCAAGTTGCGTCGTACTTTCAACACCAGTTGCTCAAAGGCTATTTGAGTTGCTTCTCTTATTCGCCGATCATAATCCTGACAAAATGTGAGTAAAAGCATTATTTTTGGGATGTTAGGAGGGCATGAATGAGATGTTGTGCATCTTACCACTGATATTTTGCAGTAAATTCTCGGCCAATATGGCAAAACCCCTTTAACATCTTCAGCCTCACGTTCCTGACACATGGCCCCGAAGTCTTGCACCGCCTGAGACAAGATCCCCCCGTTAAGTTTTCATCAATGATCATTTCTTGATCAAAACAAAGATGCTAAAACTGTGTATTTTATGTAATGTGGATAATTTACACACCTTTAATCTTGTAACGTTGTCTCTCTTGGAGAGTTTTCGAAGCACCAGGCGAAAATCAGCATCCACCAGACTGTCAATGTCCTCAGCACCGTGTACAGCTGGGACATAACTCAGCTCAGAAGTGACCGTCGTGTCAAAGCCCACAAACCCGGGAATGACGCCACCTTCACGGGCAAGGACCTCGGCAGCACGGCCGCTGTTAGATGGCTGATGGAAAATGAGAATGTGCCGTAAAACTTCTGTACATTTGGAAATAAGTAGGCTACTGCATTTTTACAGGTACTGAACAGCTGTGTAGATTCCAACTACAAGCACGCTTTAGTAGCATGTTAGCATCAAAGATCTAGATCAATCTAGCTTTAAACTATATCAATTATACTTACCCGAACATTTCCTTTAGTTCGCTGTTTATTCTTACCCCCCATTATAAAGACTGTACATGTAAAAATTGTGCTTTACTCTAATGTTAAAAACAGGTGACACAAGAGTTTGCGGTCAGTAAACAGGACCAAACTACTTCCTTGTTCCTGTAACGGTCTTTCAAAATAATATAAATATATATTATAATAAGTAATTTACATTTAGCAAATTTTATCAGTTTGTCGAACAGTACGCAGTTAATAATCGAATTAGCATGAATTATTTATTGTTGACAGCGACAAGCAGATGCCAGTTACGTCTGCAGGCCAGTGGAGGATATGAAATACTTTTACTTTGAAATGTTGAAACTTTTATTAGAAAAAATAAAGGAAGAAAATCACTGAACAGCCATATCAATTAGTAATCAAAAATGTTTAATACAACATTTAATAGACATCCTTTAACAGTATGTGTGGACATTAACATCACATTTTAGGGTAGTATTATATACAGACTATGGGTAATATAATGTAGTCTATTATAAATACACTGCATTTACAACAATGGCTTCTGGTATGGAGGTAAAGTGTGTCTAAAGCTGAAAATATTCTGTAGATTTACTGTAAACAAATTATCCATATATAATTCAGGTGAGATATGTGTAAACATATTTAGTGATTTAGCCATAACTGGAATGAACACACCATCTGAACTACACTTGAATTAAGCATTAAATCTATTAGGGGATAACTGCTGTTAATGATTACAACTAAAATAAGCAAAAACACATACGTGTGCACTTCTTTTGTCTGCCATGTGGAACGTCAAAACCATTTAAGTAGAGATATTATGATGCAACCTTATGAAGTACTGTCAGAATTTGAAACATTCCTATGGTAATAAACAGTTACAAATAAAGAGTCGAATAGAAAAGAGAACCCCCTTTCCCCATATTTAATTTTGGTCATTATATCTAATCTAAGAACTCAAATTAATCGATTGTGATTATTTTTGTGTGTGTGTGTGTGTGTGTGTGTGTGTGTGTGTGTGTGTGTGTGTGTGTGTGTGTGGTGTGTGTGTGTGTGTGTGTGTGTGTGTGTGTGTGTGTGTGTGTGTGTGTGTGTGTGTGTGTGTGTGTGTGTGTGTGTAAAAAGCATAATACATACACAGACATATGGTAATAATTATTAGACAATAAAATGATATATATTAAAATGAAATTTAAAAAAAAATCAGAAATGCCAACAATTTTAACAGTTGAGGTTTTTGTCAGTCTATTAATCTCCCAAATTAACGCTAGGGCTTAGTTTAGAAATGCTACATTATCCCAAGTACAGGTGTTATACTGCATTTCTTGCTTTAAGCAGTCTTGAACTTTTAACACAATTCCTAAAATATATAATCACACTGACAAAGTGTTTTAGTGAGTAATTTGAAACCAAGCTGTCAGGTTTAAGAAAAATTGAAAAGGTAGGTCCCTTGTCATCCCAGCTGGATGTCATCTCCTGGGGGAGATATTTGGCTGGGGACTGTGGTGTACCTCGGGTCCAATTTGGGAACAAAACCTTTAAAATCTTGGGAAGCTTGAGTCCCAAACACATCCAACACTTGGCGGTTCATCAAAGCAAACCTAGAAGCAATCACCGATGTCAATAATTAAAATAATATAACAAATAAAAACAATTATACAAATACAAGTCACTCATACCTCCCTTTTGTCAAACGAAGCAGAAACTTCCAGTACGATGGCCTGAGGTTCTGTACTTCCATAACAGCCTTTAAAGAGAAGATAATTAGTAAAAATATATAAAAAGGTCAATTTGACAGATAATGTGTTTCTTACAGCTTGGAAACAAATGGCTGTGGAGATGGCGTACAAGACCGTATCTGCATGAGGAAAGTAAGGGAACCGGCCTGCCTCAATGCCCTTGAAGTACATGGTCTGGTGGCAGAAAAGGGTATGGTTTAAGAGTAATGCAGACATGATCCATTGTTGAAATATTTAAAAATGTTAATATTAGGTATTTCATTTACCTCAACCAGCTTTGAGAAGAGGTACATTGATATTGTTGTGCTCTTGTAAAAGAACATAGACATTCCAGCCAAAAAGCCTGAAGGGCAGAAAAATAAAGAAAGATTTCTTATATATATATATACACACACACACACACACACACACACACACACACACACACACACACACACAAACACACACACACACACACACACACACACATCATTTCAGTGGTTGTAATTTAGTCAAGTTGACCTTACCTGCTATAAGGGCATGAAGCTCATCGTCAATATTACGTAACCAGCGTAATAGGCAGCTTGTTCCCTGAAAGTGGGCAAAAGGATATGATAAAAATAACACACATCACACAAAATGTTGATTAGAAATTAAAACTTAAAGAAGATTTGAAAGTAAAAGATACCTTGTAAATACTAACAAAAGACCCAAGAAAAGCCCCAAGCTGAAAGTTTTCCTTGTTGTAGAAAAGAGAAGGTAGACGTGATGGTTTGGAAAACAACTGTCTGAAGGCGGAGGGCACTTTTAAACAACACTGAATCAAATATCCAACGCTGAACATCCTAATGAAACCCTTGGGTGGCAGAGAAAATATACATTACATATTTTATGGTTTCAATTAAATGTGATATTTGTAACCTTACTTTGACACAATAGGAGATGCAGTTATCATGGTGATGCCTGCAACATCTGTGTCTTGGGCCCTGTTTGCATCTGTAGAAGCCCAATCACAATACAGTCTTTAAGTCCTAAATAATTATACAATTTTAACAGGGTGTGTCTTCTTACATTAATTCTAGCAGTTCCCTTATGTAGGCAACCAGACTTCTCCTCCTGGAGATGGCTCTTTGTGTTGACGGCTGTGGATCCACTGCTTCTATGGCAGCTGGTCTTTCCTGGGGTCTTTGGTGGCTATGGTCACCTGTGGCTGGATTTGATGGGATCTCCTCCTTCCCAATGATGAATCTATCAAATAAACACTTTTGTGGTCTTTTTATCTATTAACATTCATCTCATATTCAAGGGAATAGTTTTTGATGGGTTGATAAATAAAATAGCTGAAGTCTTTGGTTGGACTTTTTTTTGCAACAAGCTACATAAAATTACATTGGAGACTGCATAAGAACTACGTGGGAAACAAATTGTGATGAAATAAAGTGTAATTGAATATTTTTAGGAAAATGTGGGAACATGTGGCACTACAAAAGTTTCATTATATATTTGATTATATTAATGTTTAGATATAGATTTAGATTAACTTACTTTAATGCTGAAAAAGCAAACCCTTTAAGACCGTCTTTCCTCCTATAAACACAAAAATATACCTAGTGATTATTTGTGGATAACTTTTAAAAAAGTGCTGAACATTTTTCTGTTACTGACCTGAAGAAGAACATATACAGAGATGCCGTTAAGCAGAACAAAAGCACCTAAGCAAACAAACACAGATCTTCAAATTAAGTGAACTTTGTCTTCTTAATGAAACAGCTACGATTTCCAAAATGTGCTTTCCAGTGATAAATGGTTACACAGTAATGTGAAGTAGGGCTTTTGTACTTACTTCTCCGTGTTTGATGGGTTTGACAACGCCTCTAGTTACTGCCATGCGAAACAGTGCCTCAGTGGCCTGGTAATAAGAAAACAGTTACATTATGCAGACTAATTTTAGGAAAAAAACAACCAGAAAATAAGTGCTTACAAGATTTGCCATGTATATAGTCAGAAGCCCTCTCCTTAAAGGACAGAATAAAAAAAATAAAAAAAACATTTATGAAAAATACAAACAGATTATTTTAAAAAATATATGTAAAACAAGGATGTCACCTGCTCTTACGCTCTAGGAGAATGGCGATGTATGAGGCAGGTAGAGCTGAGCCAAAACCAGCTGACCATGAATAAAAACCACCCAACAATTTCCTAAAGTTGAGCAAGAACAGATTTTCTCTTGAACTTAAGTTAGCTTAGTTTTGCTAAATAAAGTGTTTAAAAGTCTTAAGGGCAACATTGCACTTTGACCATCTGCAAAATCTATATTGTATTTACGTAGAGTTAATAATGATGTAATAGTTCTTACCTGAGAACACAAAAGAAGACTATATAGAGACCTCCATTGGCAGTGAGGAAAGAGGTAGATTGCAGTATCTCTGGAATAAGTCTTTTAAAATAGTAATCCTTTTTCCTTCTCCTCAACAGAGCTGCTGCCTGCAAAACAATCGTAACTATCTATAATATCTGCAACAACCAGCTAGTTGAAAACTTCGCATATTATGCGACCCTACATGTGTGTTTTGTCTTTATTGTCAGAGACAATACATTATTTTGTTAGTAACATCAAAAGCCTGTGTGAACTTGAACCTGTAGGCCTGTCCTAAATGCAACTTATCGACTTGTCAGCTAATCTTTAACGTAACGAGGCTTGTTGAAGTAGCTGTCCTGCTTAATGATAGTTAGCTCGCTTTGCTAACCATGGTATCCACATGAGTTACTCTTCCAAATGCAAAACTTACCAAGTAAAGCGGGGCGTATATTTTAAAGGAGACCTCCAATGCTCCCCTAGTTACATCCACCGCAGAGCGCACACAAGACGGGTCCCAAGTGTGGCCGATTTCATAGCAGTTGTGCGGTATCTTGCTGAAGGCAGCCATGACTATGGACTGCGAGAGGACAGCGGAGGCGCGCCTGTGTGCGCGTTCACATTCTCTATGGGAGAGACGACAGTCTCCAAACCAATTTAGCCACGAGCATATCTGCGCTCACACGTGGTATTTTATTTATTTATCATTCTTCATTTTGATGTTATTAGGGTGGGCAGTTTGAGGAATATTTGACCTACAGCCCTAGACCTTTTCATTTGATTTCCACAACAGTGGATTAGATTTGTTAGTTATTATGATAGATGTCTTGCACACATATCCATTGATTAAAAACACAAAATAACCCTCGTTTAGGCTTAATTGCAGAATCTTAGCAAAAGATGTCAGTCTAATCCTTCGGTTTCTAACAAACACGGGGGTCAAATCAGCATCCATAACACGAAACCTTTAAGTCAGGTTTCTCTAATCTGTAATAGAAATTGCTATTGGTTGAAGATTGAAGGATATGTTTGTCTCCTGTTAACATACTATTGTGCTGGGGGCCAATCATCCTGGCTTGTCTCTGGAGAAAAACGAGCAACAATTAAAGGTGCTACCTGTTTTTTTTTTTTTCAACAAGTACAACGATTACTTTAATTTCCCACGGGGCATTTCAGAAACATATCCTACAACAATTGGCACCGGAAGATTGAGCGGTTATTATCCCTTCTCGTCTGATCCCACAGGAGGCGGTCGTCACTGTGAATGGGCCGACTGTTTTGCTTAGTTTCGTAAGTGCCGTGGGTTGCCTTTTTGTCGTTACGCGCAACCCTGCTCCAACTACGCATGGGGAAGTTAACGGGAGGTGTTGTGTTTTCTTCTTTTTCTTGAGTGTGGTCATCTCGGAGCACATTCCTCTGAAATATGGCAGTGACAGTGATGGTCTTACGGACTTGTTTGCTATTTCAGCTCGTGTGCGCAGCGGCGGGACAGAGCAGTAGGGAGAGGGTGTACTATGTGGGGATCGTGGAAGACTATTGGGATTATGCGCCAAGTGGAAAAAACCTGCTCAATGGCCAGGTCATCGACAGTGATGAGTAAGTTGTGATTAAGTTTTATTTTGTTGCCTTAACTTGAACTTCCTGCCAAAATAAATATTTTTATAAGTAGTTTATGTTATAGATCACCTCAAATCCCCTAGACCTCTGACCATTTTTTGATTGTTGGCAGACTCTACTACAATCCGATTTCAGAGATTTTGGAAGCTACATTTAACCAGTATTGCATACAGCATTTACTGATCATTACTTTTTACAGAGTTTGTTAAGACCAAAGTTGCAATTGAACTTTGAGACTTTTACAATTTGTCTTGACCAGTCTAATGACTCATTTGTACAACAGTTATTTCCGGAACACAAACTTGACCACACTACATGCATATATTATATTTTTGTAATAATGAAGAAAAATAGACAATATTCCCAACATGCTTTCATGTTAGATATACTGTGTTACTTGTCCTTGTCTTGCCTGCCTGCACTGAATGAACTGCGTTGCCTCTTCCAGTATCTGACAGTTCAGCACTTTGCTCCAGTAGCAGGTTATTAGTGAACACAGCCTGTAATCTGTTGTCTAATTGTCACACAGAATCATCATGATGCAATTTGTTGTACACCTTCACTATATAATTACAAAGACCATTATACAACCACATTCCCCAAAAAGTAAACAGACATTTAAAATATGGTCAAATAAAATAATACAACAGTATATGTTTAAAGTGACAATTATATCAGTGTGATTACTGGAAGTATTCATCATCCATGCAAAGATTCCAGTATAGAATAACATTACAGGATAGTAATAATGGTGCTATTCAAATGTAGCAGCTATTAGGCATTGCAGATATGGAGAACAAAAATATATGTTTTAAAGTGAATTTTATTGTTCTTTATATGTGATATGTGAAAGGATACTGTCTTACATCTTACATCTTTTTGTGTCTTAGGTCTGCATCCGTGTTTCTCACAGCAACCCCTGATCGTATTGGCAGAGTTTATAAGAAGGCTATGTACCGAGAGTTCACCGACGGCACATTTAAGCAGCTCGCTCCTCGTCCTCGATGGTTGGGCTATCTGGGTCCTGTACTGAGAGCTGAAGTGGGTGACGTGATGGTGGTGCATCTGAAGAACTTTGCAACAAGGAGCTACTCAATCCACCCACATGGCGTCTTCTATGAGAAAGATGCAGAAGGTGTGCAATACTTTTAACAGCACCAGTTCTTAAATGTACAAAAATAAAATTTTCCTACTTTGTATTACAAACAACCTTAGGCCATATCAGGCTTTAAGGGATTTTCCAAAGTTTAGCACAGAATTAAACTGACTAAAGAGCCAAAACAGGAAAGAAGTATGTATGTCTCTGTGGAACAAAGGTCTTGTGCAACTTCCAGAAATCTTATCAGAGAATTTAAGGTCGCATAGAAGCTAGGGATCGTAAGAAATTGATAGAATTTTCATTATTTGCAGTCAGAATATTATATGCAAATAGATAAGTTGCCCATCACCTGGTTGAAGAATATGACTCTAGTAGTAGCAGAAGGAAACAGCACAACAGAACTGCACAGTGCTGTCTTTTTATCAGAAAAAGGAGGAAGTATGTGTGGAGAGGGAAGTCTGGACCTCCCTGCTGAAACTGCTGCCGCCGCAACCCGGCCCTGGATAAAGCGGAAGAAAATGGATGGATGGACTTTATGTGACCAAGATTTATATTTTACATTATGACTGTAGTAATAACTAGTGATATGTTTTTTAGGGGCGTTGTATCCAGATGGTTCTTCTGGAAGGTTGAAGGAAGATGACATGGTGCACCCTGGAGGCAGTTACACATATCGTTGGGAGGTCAGATCTGAGTTTGCACCTACAGATGAAGATGCTAACTGCCTGACTTGGGTTTACCACTCTCACATAGATGCTCCCAAAGAAATTAACTCAGGGTTGATTGGAGCTCTTCTCACCTGTAAGAAAGGTATGATACAATGATAAAGGAGGCTTCCATAATTTACTAGTAATAACATTGTAAAGTTTCTTCAATCTTACAGGAATCTTAAAAGATGGTATGTCCCGGAGTGATGTCGACCAGGATGTTATTTTAATGTTCCATATTGTGGATGAAAATAATAGCTGGTACCTGAAGAGCAACATGCTCAATCTAACCAAACCACCTGATGTAAAAGATAAAGACTTTATTGAGTCAAACTTGATGCATGGTGAGCATTGTACTTATGGAGTTTAACTTAAATAGAGCTTAATAACTGAATAAATATTTTGATTATATTTAAATTAGGGCTGTAGTCCCTAGTCTTTTAGTTGATCAATCAGTCAGTGGTGTCTTAGTTGAACAAAATTTGTATTAGTCGACTAATCTAATAGGTATAATCTAATTTAGATTATAAGGATTTATCTGGGACAACAGCAAAAAGAAGAATTTAGTAAGTAAATTAGCTGAACATTTGGTATTTTTTGCTACTTATCAGTAAAATGGCAGATTTAACAGATTAAATTTAGTCTGTTTTTATATTGTTTTCTAGTACTTTCTTCTGCGTAAATAGTTGTTTTTACAGGTGTAGTGTTGTAAGTGCAGTTTGGGTCAGATACATAGAGATACATAATAGTTTTGAAAGCTTTTGCCACGCCCCCTTTTATTCGACTCATCGATTGGCAGGACATGTCTTCAGTCAACCAAGAATTTACACCCCTAGTCGATTACAGCCCTAATTTAAATATATTTTTAAAGTACTGCTGTGTATAAATATGTGGCTTCTGCTTCACCATCACTTATCTCTTTCTCCCATCACAGCCATTAATGGTTACATGTTTGGTAACTTGCCCACTATCAATCTGTGCCAACACCAGACTGTGGCTTGGCATCTTTTTGGAATGGGCAACGAGAATGACATCCACTCGGTCTTCTTCCATGGGAACACAATCATGGACCGTGGACATCGGACAGATGTCCTCAGTCTGTTTCCTGCCACTTTTGCAACAGCTGAGATGGTCCCTAAGGCCAGTGGAAAGTGGCTTCTGGCTTGCCAGGTCAATGACCACTTGCAGGGTAGGGTATATCACCTTTGACCTTAGTGTGACCTCTGAACTTTTCACTAGTAATTGGCCTATTTGTTCTTAGACTGAAACTGTTGTGCTGAGTTGTTAAAAGGAAAGCATGCATTTTTTTCCCACTGCTTACTGTGTTTCCTGAACACGCCACAACTTGTAATTTCTGTTCAAAGTCCACACTGGACACTGTTCTTGATCATTCATGCTGACTTTTGAAATTCTTTGGTCATATGGTACATGGTACATTTAGACACACATTTAACAATTTCAGCATTAATAAAATACAATACAGTACTGTTTGGGTATATTCAACTTTAGCAGCTAGAGGCATTGTAGATAAAGCAAACAACATACAGCTTTATGGGAAAAATAAATAGATTAAACAGTAAAAGAATATTTGTTGTTGATATCATTCTACGCAGATAAAATCAAAGCAAGTCATAGTCTTACCAAGATGCAGTCATGTGAACAAATGTGAGCAAATATAAATTAATTAAGAAATCATCTTCATGACATACAGCTCATAAGCCAAAAGTACCATTGATCTAAACCTTGGTATTAGCCTGAACTACATTAACATATAGTTCTTGCTACAACTAACTGTAATTATAGCCACTGTATATTATATATTTTTTTATCATTTTACTCATTGGCGCTGACCCTTAGACTTTTCCTCTGCCATACTTCATACAGGGAATCTGCTATCTAGTAAATGTTAATCTTTCCCTCTGTTTCAGCTGGAATGCAGGGCTTTTATGAGGTGGAGTCCTGTGGCAGTGGTGTGAGCTCCACTCCAAACACTGGGGTGGTTCGGACATATTACCTGGCTGCAGAGAAGGAGCTCTGGGATTATGGGCCCTCAGGAAGAGATTTCATCACTAATGTCTCTTTGACTGAATTTGATAGGTAAGAGCTTATTTTATGCACTATCAAAGGTAGAAAAATAGAAGAGGTCATGTGAATTAATTAACGTAAAATACAGGATAAATTTAAGCCCTTTATGACGCAAGAACATCCAAGGCTAGTTACATCACCCGGACCGGCGTTACCGGGGCCCCACCCTGGAGCCAGGCCTGGGGTGGGTGCTTGAGAGCAAGCTCCTGGTGGCCGGGCCTTTCCTCACGGGGCTTGGCCGGGTTCAGCTCGAAGGAGCGACGTGGAGCCGTCCTCCTGTGGATCCACCACCTGCTGGAGGATCCGTAAGGGGCCGGTGCAAAGAGATCCGGGCAGCAGTTGAAGGTGGGGGCCTCCACGACCGGCCCTCCAGACATGGAGACTGGTTCTGGGGACATGGAATGTCACCTCGCTGGGAAGGAAGGAGCCTGAGCTTGTGCGGGAGGTTGAGGGTTACTGACTAGATATAGTCGGCCTCACCTCCACGCGCAGCATGGGCTCTGGAACCCAACTCCTTGAGAGGGGCTGGACTCTCCATTTCTCTGGGGTTGCCCGCGGGGAGCAGCAGTGAGCTGGTGTGTGCTTGCTTATTGCCCCACAGCTCATGCGGGCAGAGAGCTGCTGCCCTCGACTGGGGATGTTGTTGGACGGTGGAAGGAATACTTTGAGGATCTCCTCAATCCCACCGCCATGTCTTCTGAGGTGGAAGCAGAGACTGGGGACTTGAAGGTGGACTCGTCCATCACCCTGGCTGAAGTCACTGAGGTGGTTGGCAAGCTCCTCAGTGGCAGGGCTCCGGGGGTATATGAGATCCGTCCCGAGTACCTCAAGTCTCTGGATGTTGTGGGGCTGTCTTGGCTGAGAGTCTGTCTCTGCCACCTCTGGGGTGATGGTCCCTCTGTTTAAGAAGGGGGACCGGAGGGTGTGTTCCAATTACAGGGGAATCACACTCCTCAGCCTTCCCGATTCGTCCCGGTTGCAGAACACTGAACCAGCTCTATACTCTCCATCGGGTGCTCGAGGGCTCATGGGAGTTTGCCCAACCAGTCCACATGTGTTTTGTGGATCTAGAGAAGGCGGTTCGGGAACCAGAGGATCTCATCTCTGCTGTTTGCAGATGATGTTGTCCTAATGGCTTCATCGAGCCAGGACCTGCAGCAGGCACTGGGGCGGTTTGCAGCCGTGTGTGAAGCGGCTGGGATGAGAATCAGCTCTTCCAAATCCGAGGCCATGGTTCTCGACCGGAAAAAGGTGGCTTGCCCTCTCTGGGTGAGTGGTGAGTCCTTGCCTCAAGTGGAGAAGTTCAAGTATCTCGGGGTCTTGTTCACGGGTGAGGGAAGGATGGAGCATGAGATTGACAGGTGGATCGGTGCAGTGTCTGCAGTGATGCGGTCGCTGTATCGGACTGTTGTGGTAAAGAAGGAGCTGAGCCAAAAGGCAAAGCTCTCGATTTACCGGTCACTCTACATTCCTACCCTCACTTATGGTCATGAGCTTTGGGTAATGACTGAAAGGACAAGATCGCGGATACAAGATCGCCGAAAGCGGCGGTTTCCTCCGCAGGGTGGCTGGGCGCACCCTTAGAGATAGGGTGAGGAGCTCAGTCACACGGGAGGAGCTCAGAGTAGAGCCGCTGCTCCTTCATGTCGAGAGGAGCCAGCTGAGGTGGCTCGGGCATCTGTTCAGGATACCCCCTGGACGCCTCCCTAGGGAGGTGTTCTGGGCCTGTCCCACCGGGAGGGGGCCCCGGGGAAGACCCAGGCCAGTCGAGAGACACAGTCTCTCGCCTTGGGGTCCCACCGGAGGAGCTGGAGGACATGTCCGGGGTGAGGGAAGTCATGGGAGTCCCTGCTTAGACTGCTGCCCCCGTGACCCGGCCCGGATAAGCGGAAGAAAATGGATGGATGGATACAGGATAAATTGCTGCAAGGCTTGATTCTCTGACTGGCAATTGCATACGCACTCTCTTATTTACTTGTCTTAACTTTTTTACCAGGCGAGACATGACGTGGTGATGAATTATTTTTTCTCCACAATAAAATTATTTTTGGAAAGAATAAAAGTTCAAAGTTTCCAGAGTTTGTGCTAGTGGTCAGTGTCTGGACAAAGTTATTGGTTTGTGGTAACTCTGAGTGAGAATAAACAGTGACATGATTCAATTGTTGCTGTGTTTTTGTTTTGTCTGAAGAGAACTTCTCTTCTGCTCTTTTTTATTATTCAACATTTCAAATCTTTTTATGTTTCAGTGACTCTGAGGTGTTCTTTGGCAGAGAAGAAGGTAGAATTGGTGGACAGTACATTAAGGTGCTATACAAAGAATACACAGATGACAGCTTCACCACTAAAAAAACACAATCTTCTGGACAGAGACATTTGGGAATCCTGGGTAAGTATGTTATTTTTGTTAGTCTGTTTTGAGTTAGCCAGTGCTATCTTAATGTGTGCCTTGGTCCAGGTCCTGTTCTGAGAGCCGAAGAAGGAGACACACTTGAAGTTGTATTCAAGAATAAGGCTGATAGAAATTACAGCATCCAACCTCATGGACTCCACTATAGCAAACGCTTTCAGGGCGCCAGCTACATAGATGGTAAAACACTCAACTAGAGGTGGGAGATATATCGAAAATTGAGTATATCATCTATAATTAAAACAATTACAAATGATAGCAAAAAGAGTGGATCAAAAATGAACTGATCAGAAACATCTAGTGTAATCTCTAGTGAACTCTACTAAGGTACATAGGCAGATAGACAGGCACATTTTAGAACATTAATATTGTTATCGAGATGTGAAAAAAAATATATATCAAGATATTTTTCTTAACATTTTCAAGGACTGGCAGGGAAGTTGCAAGTAATTTAAAACAGAAATGTCAAAATAGAATAGACAATATGGGGGAACAAAAATTAAAACACATTTCTTGGGTAATGAATAAGTGCATTTCTCTACTGAAGGAGTGGACAAGCCTGGTTCTCACGTTGGTCCAGGGGAGTGTTTCACCTATGCTTGGCAGGTTTTGGACGGTCCCTCAGCGTCAGACCCTTCATGTATCCCATATCTTTATTACTCTGCAACGGACCCATCCAGGGACACCAGCTCTGGGCTTGTGGGACCTCTGCTTGTGTGCAGGAAAGGCACCCTGGCAGAAAGTGGAACCCAGGTGAACTTTTTAAAATGTATTTTTGCAGTTAAATGTGAAGGTGTAGGAGTGTCTAAACAACGTTCTCTTATTTTTTTATATTGTTATATACTAGATAGAATTTTGTGAAAATAGATGTGATCCTGTTTAGATCTAAGCCAAAAAAGAACCAATAAGTTAGTAATGTAAGCATGGTGCATGGGACGTAAGCATTAAGTTATGTGTAAAAGCCTATTCTTAACTGTTTACACTTTTTGGTGTGGATCCCTCTGATTAATTTGATGTTTTGTATAATTTTTGGCTTAAGTAGTGGAACAGACATGTTTTGGGTTTGTAACATATTCTTTCCTTAACAGGTGGGCGTGGACAAGGAGTTCTTTTCTCTCTTTTCTGTCATGGATGAAAACATGAGCTGGTATTTGAATGAAAATATAGAGCATTATGGCAACAACCAGACTAATCCTGACGATGAGGATTTTGTTGAAAGCAATAAAATGCATGGTAACTTTTATTTTGGGGATTTTCATGTTTAGGGTAAATTGTTGTTGACTATAATAATGGTATTATTTCCTACAGTCTTTTGACACAGTTATTGCATGTGAGCCATATTGTATTGCTCTACATTTCATTTGTAAGTTATTTACCATATATTCATTTTTCTTTTTGATCTGCAGCTGTAAATGGGCGGATGTATGGAAACCTGCAAGGCCTGGAAATGTGCGCTGGGGACAGGGTCAGATGGTACACATTTGGCCTGGGCACAGAGGTGGATCTCCATGGAGTTTATTTTGAAGGAAACACTTTTGAGAAGCAGAGCACCACTCGAGACACTGTGAGCCTATTTCCTCATACCACCACAACCGTCGACATGCAACCAACCACCCCTGGTCAGTACAGTTACGCCAACACATGCACCTATACAATCGCAGGTCAGACATATTACATACATTGTTTGAAAGAAGGTCTACAGATGTCACTCAGGTAACCCTGTAAGGCACACAACAGGAAACAGATTGTCAAGGTCAGAGCCTATGCTAATTACAGTGAGTTTAGACATATTTATAAGATTTATGAGAACCATTCCAAGAGGGTAGTGTAGGAGTTGATGCTTATTAACTGTAGAGTTTTGACCTTAAATAACAAGGCAACATACTGTACATATTTGAAAGTTTTAATTATTTTAAAATAGTATTAAAGTTCTACAACTTTTACATGTGATAAAAAATCAATTCATTGGTTTCAGTTTCCTGTTAATATCCACCATTCTGAGAACTTTTGACCATTCAATAGACTCTGGTTTGATTGTAAATTGCCATGGCAATGGTCCTAGTTTTTTTTTATCACCCTTGAATCCATGAATAGAAAATGGGAAAACATAACCTTCCAATAGATTCTAAGATGTGGCATAATAGCCTTAGATAAATACAGTGTGTGTGTGTGTGTGTGTGTGTGTATATATATATATATATGTATATATGTATATATATAAATATATTACCTCTGCTTTGAATATTCCAGGTGTTTTTGAAATAAGCTGCAGAGTAACGGACCACTACTCGGCCGGGATGAGGCAGCAGTATGAAGTCAAAAAGTGCAGTGGATACAACTTCAGTACTACTGAGGATACACCAAAGAAAACTGTGGAATATTTTATCAGTGCAGAAGAAATGGTGTGGGACTACTCTCCAAAGAG
Source organism: Periophthalmodon schlosseri (assembly GCA_000787095.1). Taxonomy (NCBI): domain Eukaryota; kingdom Metazoa; phylum Chordata; class Actinopteri; order Gobiiformes; family Gobiidae; genus Periophthalmodon; species Periophthalmodon schlosseri. The sequence continues at coordinate 102,551 of KN470733.1, read as the reverse complement.
ACACTGGGAGCTGGAGAAACATCATGGCACTGCAAAAAACAGGTGCATAACAACAAGTAGCAGCATTAGAAGTAGGGAGAGTACACATATAGTACCTAATAAATTATATTACTCAAGTAGAATTAAAAAGTGGACAAAAAGTACAATTAACATAAATTCTAATTGGATTGCAAACCACCAACCCATTGGTCAGAGAACAACCAGTTTATCACCTGGTATCACCCGGTATCTTTTTAAATAACAAATGGAAGTAAGAAAATGGAAGTTACTTTCTACCCACTTCTGAGCAGCTTATGTAAATTGTGAAATATGATTTATTGTTCAACGAAAAACTGTATATAACTTGTTTGTGTTAATGCCTAGCTCTAGTAATATATTTGTGGAACAAGGGAGGAACATGATTGGTTCACGCTACAAGAAGGTGGTTTACAGAGAGTACACCGATGAGACTTTTAAATTCAAGAAGAGCAGGTCCCCCAGCCAAAAGCACCTGGAAATACTGGGTAAGATGCATTCATTTTAGCTTAACATCAAATAGTTCACTTTGTTCATATAGTTCATAAATTTAGTTGTGCTAAAATGTTAAAGTGATAAAACATGTTCATGGGTCATTTTTTATTTTAACTAGGTCCCATTATTAAAACTGAGGTTGGAGACCAAATTATTGTTACGTTCAAGAATAAAGCCACAAGACCCTATTCACTAACAGCACAGGGGATCAGATCAAGTGGATCCCATGTCCATGTACAACCAGGTAAGAGTCAACAATTCAGAATCTGAAGTACTAAACACATTCTGAGACCCACCAATCTTATTTATAATGAAGAAATCAAAAGCAGCATTATTATATTATAAAGCATAATTGTAAGTTTAAAATCTCTACTAGGGGCATATCACTTAATATCAGGGAACCATTCACCTCTTCTATTCTACTTTATTCTACCTATGCAATAGTGAATGCAAAGTGGACACAACATGAGTATGCATTAGTGGGAGCAGGATTGAACTAACAACCTTTGTGTTAGTGGGCGAGTACTCTTCAAATTGAGCCACTGCCACTCTGAGTTGTTGTGTTTCTCTCACAGGGTATGTACTTCAGATGACCTGGGACATTCCTCCAAGTGCTGGTCCGGGAAATTCTGATCCTGATTGTATCACCTATGCCTACTATTCAACTGTAGATTTTATTAAGGTAACTATTACTTGTTTATTAAGGTAACAAATAATGTCACTAAAATGAGGTACATATTCAGAATAGAGGTGTTTAAGTGACCATTTAAATAAACTCAGTTCTGATGCGAAAGACTTTAATGACCCATGGGAAGTTATGGGAAGTTTTAGTTGTACTTTTAGTTTAGTTTTTAGTTGAACTCCAGAAATTAGAGAAAGTAAACCTCCATAATCTTGTTACATTGTTTCTTTTTAGGACATGTACAGTGGTCTCCTGGGACCCCTGGTGGTGTGTCGTCCTGGGACGCTAACATCAGACAGAAAGATTGTGGATGTGGATAAAGAATTTGCTCTTCTATTTATGGTTCATGATGAAAACCAATCCTGGTATTTGGATGAAAACATCAGAACGTACTTGGGAGTTGACCCTGACAAGGTCACCGATGATCCAGATTTTATGGAGAGCAACATGATGCACGGTAAGAGCTTTGAAGAGAGACAGGCACAGATGGGGTTAACATCTGACCCACTTTGGAATGTTACATTTACTGATCCTTGTGAGAAAAGTGGACTTAGGAGGGAAAAGCACTTGAGCTGATCCTTAAGTGGTCAACAGAAACATAAATATCAAGGGATCTAGACCAACAAAGTGGTTAACTTTTTACTGTTCTACATATAATCATCTACTACATATCAGTTCATATCAGGCCATTTTGGTGAGTGTAACAGGAATTCATGAGACTTTTACTGCCTAATTATATCTGTTACTGTGTAAACTCATAATCTACTTGGTCCACTTTTTGTTAAAGTCAGATATTTGTATTTTTCCAAATCATTTGAAATACATACTGTGTTTTTGACAATGAAATAGTACTTTTACAAAACCTTTTTTGTTATTCAAATATGTATTACATTTTGCACATTTTTACAGAGCTACACTGAAACCTTTAGACAGTTGCAGACATATGAACAAAACTGTTCCCAAAACTCCAAAATATAATAATTAAACTGAATATTGTTGTGCTCATCCAGCTGGCATTGCACTGTATAATAAAACAGACTTTGCATTCTTTAAAGGGATCAATGGTAAAGTGTTTGGGAACCTCCAGGGCCTGGTGATGACCGAGGGCCAGAGGGTCAACTGGTATCTGCTGGGAATGGGCAATGAGGTGGACATGCACACAGTCCACTTCCACGCTCAGACATTCACATACAGGGTAAACCAAACAAGACAATCATAATGTCTTTTCAGAATGTGAAGCATACATTTAGAGACAATGCTGAAACTAACTCAGGAATTAACTTGGACTAAACTGGACTAAAGCAGGATTAAATTACAAAAGTTCATTTAAATCTATAACAAAATTTGAACTGAACAAAGAGTAAACTTGGGTGTGTTTGTACTTGAAATTGGAACTAAAGTGGTACTAAACCTGGAACTAAACCTGGACTAAATCTGGACTGGAACAGGGCCAAACCAATTCTACTTCAGGACTAAACTCAGACCAAACCAGGGGCAATTGTGAGCGCTCCCATGGTCTACACTAGAACTAAACCAAATGAAACAAAGAGGACATATACGCATAATTTATATGTGAAAATCTAAATCAAATTAGGACTGTACAATCAGAGTAGGGCAAAACTACAAAAAAACATAATAGTTTGAGAACCACTGCTGTCATCTATTTTAACATTTTCTGGACTTTCTTAACTGACAGCTTCCTGTTCTCTGTACTTTTTGGGCAGACCGACCGTGTGCACCGTGCTGATGTGTTTGACCTCTTCCCGGGGACCTTTCAAACAATAGAGATGGTGGCTCAGAGCCCAGGCACATGGCTACTGCACTGTCATGTAAGTGACCATATACACGCAGGCATGGAGACCATCTATACCATTCAAGGTATTTTTCATCTAACACAATGTTTGTATTATTTAGTTGTACATATAATTATTTAACAAATTTCTCTGTTTCTTACAGAGCTCTCCTCGCAAGGTAAGATAACAAAATATTAAACAATACACCCCATATATTACCAAGCATTTTCTCAATCCAAATATATAAATAACATATTGAGTACTGGTGCACAATTTTTCTTTAGTGAGCATTGAGAATATGCTGCCACTTCTCAGTGACATTTCCTTTCTTTTTTTGCAATTTTTGTAATTTGTAAATGTTAATCAGAAAGTAGGTGTGATGTTTACATTAGTTCATTCATTTCGGGCATTACTCCCATTATCTTCTTTTCCTGTCCTGTATCTTATATAGTTCCCGGCACAAGTTGCAGTTTGGATGGCTGTGTGGTGACGCTGCTGTTGGGGCTAGGACTGAGTGTATCCAGACTTTACTAAATAAGGGAAAACCACAATGAGTGACTATTAATGCACTCAAGCCCAAAGAGTCAAAGGGAAACATGTTGCTTTTTTGGCTATATCAAATACATGTCTATAATGTGTGAAGATTTTTTTTTTTTTTTTTTTGTATCTGTGAACTGCTGCTTTGGATTTGTGCAATGTAATGTATTTATATGGCCCTGTGTTAAAAACTAAGTATTTGACCAAATATCTACTTGCAGAATGTGCAATAAAATGTGTTTTTGTGTTGTAGACAATGCCTTTTGTTCAAAACATTTTGTCCACACGGGGGCGTGTTTTTACACCAAACGTAATCAGACACTCTAAGGTGGATATGTAAAATGCAACAATTTAACATTTTTATAGTCAGCTGTCTTCACTCTTCGACCACCATGAACAATAGTCGAGTAAAAAGTTATGACCTAGGTAAATGTCTAATGCGCTTGGTCAATGTTTCGATAGGCTACTGTAATGCGCTTGATCAATAAATGTTTCGATACTGAGCAGAGTTGTCTGCGTTTGTTATAATGGATTTGTATAATTCACCATCACAATCTTTCACTATCTGCGCGAAATGAGTTGATCAATGCTGAACATCGGATTTCCATAACAAACAGGGCGGTGTCTCATTGATCACGGCGCATATTTCCATATGATGGAGTTTAGATGGTACCAGTGATGTCTCTAATTGATCTGCATATTGATAATAAAGCCTATGACTAAACTGCAGCAGCATTCCTCTATAGTGTCAGTGTGTCTCACTTCTGTCAAATGAACTTTTACAAACCAGGTCAACCAGCCTCTTTTTTGTAAACAATCAATAAGTGGCGTTGTTTTCCAGGCACAGTCCTGCGCTACTAAAATCATTGTTGTAGTTGGAATTCTCCCGTAAAAATAGCTTGTTTTATTTAGTTGTTTAGTAGTATCGATTTACATACTTCACATTCACCCGTCGCAATTGACTCGGTTACATTATTATCACTCTCTAATAGCCTTTACTGTTGGTGTTTATCTAGCAATGTATAGCTTCCTATATGTTTGATCAAAATTAACACCTAATCAACGAACACTTTCTGAACGATAAACCGTTTTATTTAACTTAACTGTTTTAGACTGTTTTATTTAGTAGTTACAGTGCCATGCAATAGTGTGGATTGCCAGCAGATGGCGCTTTGTCTTCTCTGTCTGTGAACTAATGGGTATATAAATGTGGCCCTTTTGCAGAAAAGTGACCATTTACTGACATCAAGAGGAGCCCACGCTGTTGGACACGATCTGGGAGGTCAGATAACATTT
>KN470733.1:77413-90856 GCA_000787095.1 Periophthalmodon schlosseri | reverse complement strand
AAGAGTGTGATGATGGAGATGGGGAGAAACAGCTCTCCAGCACGTACGTCTTTACCTTTGGGTTTTGTACTTATTTGTTAAAAATTCTAACATTAACTTTTTTTTTGTCGTGATGTTGTGTCCACAGAGGAGAGAAGAAGAAACGCAGGGACAGAAAGACACAGAAAGTGACCAATGCTTTGAGAGCTTTTGTGCTCACAAACTTCCTGCTGGTGGGATTTGGTATTACATGCATAATCCCAAATTTGCACCTTCAGGTAAGTGGTGGAGTTATTCATGGGTTTCAGCTTCCTGTTATATGGTGCCATTTTAAGCACAGTCTTTTAACCATTCAAAAGATATAATATTTTGTTTTGCATTGTTAATTGCTAAGGCAACTGTCCTAAGTTTTAATCATTCTGAAACCCAGTTATAGGGATGAAATACTGACTTCCTTTTACAACAGGGACATTAAGCCTGAGCCTGAACAGTTAGTGTTAGTGGCATCGTTACAGGAGATTGTACAGCACTGTCCATTTCTGAAGCATTAACCTTTAATCTTTTGTTTGCACAGATTGTGTCATTTGTTTTACACACTGTGGTCAGAGGGTTCATTCACTCAGCTGTCGGCGGTCTGTATGCTGCTGTGTAAGTACTATAAAATCATAAACCAGTTCAAACTATACTAGTCTAATTCACTCTAGTTCTCTATGGTAACTGTTGACGATAAAACTCAAATGGCATTAATAGTTATCACAATAATTACTATATCTACTGTCACGATTATTTCAATAAATGAAAGATGGAACAATCATTTATGGGGTCAATATTTATTGTTGGTAATTTATATTCCCTGAGTCACATTAGAAATTTTGCCATGTATTTATTGCAGCTTATGTATTCAACATTTTGTACACTTAATATTTTTGGGAGATAATCCTGCTTTAGAATTGTGTCAGTGAAATAAATTTGTTTCAAAAATTTTCGCAACTTTCTTATTATGATAGGCCTAATGATATATATATATATATATATATATTGCTTTTTGCAAATCATCTGTAATAATAAGTCCTAACCTGCTTGCTGTTGTGCAGGTATCCCTCGTCCCAGTTCGGCAGTCTGACAGGAATGCAGTCTCTGATCAGTGCAGTGTTTGCTCTTCTGCAGCAGCCTCTGTTTTTGGCCATGATGGGACCACTGCAGGGAGATCCATTTTGGGTATGTATACAAACAATTATTCACTCAAACATGTATCTACAGGGCAGGGGTGAATATGGCTTTGTCCTTCAGGTGAACATTGGACTGCTGGTTCTCAGTATGCTGGGATTTCTGCTGCCTCTCTATCTGATCTGCTACAGACGAGTGCTCAACAAAGAACAAATGGAGAGAGAAGAGAACGCCAAGATCTATATCAAAATCAATGGCTCTGACATCCCAGAAGCATTGGTTTAGTAAACTGTGGAACATCATCAGCACAACATTTACTGACTGAAAGGACACCTTTAGAAGATTTCAAAGATAGATATAAAAGTATGATATCTGGATGAGAGCCGATTCTCATCCACACATCAAACTGTTGGACCACGACAGAGGAGGAAGAGGAGCAGGAGATGAAGAGGCAATGAGAGGAAAGACTGTGAAAGGAGGAGGTTCTGACCTCTGTATCCCCCAAAACCTCTCAGCCTCATTTTCTTCTGCTTTAGTGATGTTATGTTATATTTAATGTATGAGTGGAAAATTTAACACAGCCACAGTTATGTATTATAATCTGTTATATTAGTATTTTTTTTGTATTTGTTATTAAATCATTTATCATTAAAATTCTAGCTACCTAAGTAAATTCTACACCATCCTTCTATAGTTTTAGAATATATTTTTGACATATCATGAAGTATAATCTAGTTTTATATATTTTCCATCTAAAAGGGGATATAAAACTGTCATTTGTAATACATTTAGTATTTATTACCCTCTATTTGCTCTTGTATGCTATTTATCCCATAGCCTACCTCTAGCTGTGCATAATGTGCCTTATGCATATGTACAAAGTGGATTTAGACCATTTAGACGATATATAGACATTTTCCACCTGCATTTTCAGCACTTTATGCACATATTTTTATATTCTGATTTTCATCATCAGTCCCTGGGATAAACAAATTATAATTCCAAGAGTGTGTGTTGCTGTAGCTGTAGCATATATCCGTATTGTTGCACATGGTGCTAAATAAAGACGTTTCAGTCATGATTCCAACGCTGGTTTATAGGTGTAATAAAACATATCACGGATTAGTGTCTAAATATTTAGTGCTATAATATTTAGCAAGCTGAGGTAAAATAGACTATACTGAGAAACCTAACATTATTGTGTCAGACTTAACACCCAAGCCTTCCCCTCTCTTCTCTCTAGAGGTCGCTAAACTCTATATTTAATGCACCCAATCAAGGCTTATACATACAGGTGTAATAAAGTCATCTATCCAAAATATACGCAATTACACCATAAACCAAAAATACAAATAAAAAACGACCTGTCTTAAAATTGTTTGTATAGTTACAGACAATTAGGCATATAGATCAGTGACTGTTATATACATATTAAGTTAGACCTATAATAAAAGATGATACAAGTGCATGTCCGCCATCTTTTCTGTGAGCCTTCTCTCCCCACATTGGGTTTAGCAGTCTGCTCGTGTATCTGATACTTGACTCTCGCAGATGGCTATCACTTGACACTCTGCTTCTCGTCACCAGAGAGATGAGAGAGAGGTCGATGTGCTGTGACCAATACTGAGGGCTCTGAGTAGCACTGCACCAGGTCCAACCAGGTACCGACGGCACCACCGACAGAAGTTAAAGGTTCCTTAAGATCACGTAATAACATAGGCCTGATACCTCACCTTAAATCCAACGTGGCTTGCAGTGGTCATGAAAGAATATCTTGGTCAATATTTGTGGATTTTATAGTCTAAAAGTTAAATGGCCTACAAAACAATCTCATTCTAAAACTCAACTATGAAGTATGTGACCCTTTACAATGAACTGTAAAATAGTCATACAAACAAATGAAATTAACTTGATAAATAATTTTATGACACCCAAAATGTAAGCTATCTCTGACTGGGACGAAGACGCACACGCTGACAGACATGAGATGGAACACTAGGATAAGCGGTGGGATGCTGGCAGGCAGATGCACTAAAAATACAGCAACAGAACGACATTACATAATTTCAGACAAGGTCTCGCGCGCGCGCACGGAGTTGCAATCTCCGAGATGTGGTGCAACTGAGGTTGGATTAGGACCTGCGCCTTTCGTCATCACACCACGTGCAGCTCAGACTGAGAGGGAGTCGGTGTAGTGTATAAGTAGTCTTTGGAAATATGTGACTTTTTCCATTGATGGTATTAACAATCAGATAGGAAGCGTCACGATTTGGAGACTGCGAGTTCCTGCGATTCTCAAGAGATGTGAGGGGTGCAGCTGAAAGGGCTTAAGTAAGATAGATGACGTAGAGTGCGCCTGTGCCACGAGTGGTGGTCCCCGCATCATTCCCATAGATACTGCCACGGAGAATAACCACGCTTCTACGTCATCGCGACTGGGATGACGCAGAGCTCGCACCAGAGGGAACGCTCCATAGATTTTAAAGAGAATTCATTTAATTGCCACAACGACAACTAGTCTACTACACGTATGTATTTGGGATGTTTTTTGCGTTCACGTGTTTGTGTAGTCTTTTTATGATGTAGTCTTTATATGTAGGTTACGTTATTTAATTTATTTTAAATGAAATGTCAAAATTACTATTAGGATCGTTAAAATGCTAAATCTGACCACATTTTGAGAAAAATACATTTTAATGGGATGGGTACGTTACAGTAGTCCATATGAGTTGTGCGTCCTTGCTTTCCTCTGCACAGGCCTCGCTCCCTTCTTCGCGCAACAGCAACGCCTCGCCGCGGCCCCGATCAGGAAGTGAATGTGAAGGAAATAAGCCACCGTGTGGAGGTAGAATGACATAGAGGGAAGAGGTGGGAGAGCAGCAAGCGGAGAAAAGAAGAGACTATACCGGTGGACCGAGCCTGTTTCGGGGACCTGTACTTGGCGGTTCCCTCATCTGGGTTATAGGCAATCTACAAAGCTGCTGCACCGCCAAAAATGCTCATAAAGGAATTGTAAGTAGCAGTGTATGCGCGTGGTGTGAACTCGTTTTATCGTTGACATTGTGGCCAGTATCTCGGTGCTACTGGCATGTTATTGCAAGAGCCGCTGTCCATAAGTGGTGCTGATCTGTCCTATCTACCGCTCACGCCCGTCATTATTATATTCTAGCGAGAGCGCATCATCTCTCCACTCTGCATCTGAGAGGAGAGGCAGGCTCGAGTTGCATCCGCAGCAGCCGGATAGCATGGCTGGCTGTGCCCTTCACACAGTAGACACCGCTAGGAAGTGGAAACCAAGGGGCGGAATAGAAAAATTATCTCCCTGGATGTAAAATAAAAAAAAAAAAAATGGTGGAGCAAAGCAAGAGCAATAGCTTGTGTTTAAGCCCCATCTGGTAGAAAGCTATGCGGCTTCTGTGGCCATGTTATTGATGCGCGGTGAAGGTGAAACGGCTGCTGGTGGCGGTGCGCTCCGGCATTCAAAGTCCGCAGGAATGGAGCTAGGTGCAGCCATGGAGAGGCACGGTCAAGGTGGGGGATGCGCTTGAGATGAATGAATTATAAGGTGCCCTGTAGAGGATGTAGGCTAAACTGCAAAATGTCAAAGGAATCAAGGCTTGAATGAATAGTTTGGTGATTCAAGATGGTCACCTGATAAATGCATGTTGAATGTAGGTTAACCACTGTATGGCTGTGGCTAGCTGCTGAGTTACTTAGCTTCAGGCCTAGAAATGGTCTAGTGGATTCTAAATAGTGGAGATGAATGGTCCATAATATATGGTTATGATGTTTTGAAATAAGCCCACTCAATACACTCTCTCTATAGAAATAAGAGAAGTGATATAGGCCTACTGATATTATTATGTCAAAAATATTAGAATGTTCATTTGAATAAGTACACCAGCAGCCTCAGCAACCTTCGTAAAGCTATGCTAGCACTGGGTGAATGTAATGTAAAAATGCTGCCAATTTTGCCAAGTGTCTATATAAATAATAGACAAATATCAGTGCATTACTATCAGTTGTGGCACTATAAATACTAGCACCTAAAAATAGTCTCTGCTCTTGAATACTACATGTACCAGCTGGATTTCCCTAACATGATTTCATCAATAAATGCCCTGAGATGAGGGTGAATGCACATCCAAAGTGATTAGGGAGAGTTTTCAGCTTTAATTAAACTAACTAGGCTATGATTAAACGTTACATTCTGCAGAAAACGTGTACTAATATATTGAAATGGTATTGATTCATTTCACCAAGCAAGAAATCAACACCATCGTAAAGTAGGTCAAGTCTAAAAAATCAAAAAAGCAAATATTACTGTACTTCACCTCCAACAACACTGCTGCTACTACTACTGCTACTCATTACAGCTTGTACCATCACTGCTATTATTACTACTTAAACTATGTTTACTTGTTAAAGAGACCTACATCCTAGGTTGGCATTTGGGTGTTACAGGGCATTACAGGTGTCCATAGATGTGAGAGAATATATAGTACAAAGGGTTTGGATGAAAAGACAAGAGGGGCAGGGATGTGATGGGATTTGTGTTCCCAAATATAACAAAAATAAATGAATTTCTTCCTAAGGATTTCTCAATTTTCATGTTTGAAATTTATTGAAGACACTACCTGCATTATACATACAATATCCTGCTATTTGATGCCTGCCCTCAAAAGAAGAGATGAGAGCATTGTGTGGGAGGTGAAGGATTATGTGAATTTGAGTGTTCCGTATAAGAGCTGTTTTATCAGAGTGAAAACGATACAATTAAGGTATTTATCCAAAATACCAAATGCACCTATATTCATCAAATATCTCTTGACAAAATGTAATGAATAAATATCAGTGCAGTAGTAGGCTTTCCAGATTTGTGGTACATTAAATGCATGTCAATAATGAACACAACAAAATCACTATGCTAAAAATTTATGAAAGGTTCTATAATATGTAAAATTGTTAGAATGCTGTTACCTTCTCAAAAACATACCTGGAGTTGTATTTTGTTTCATTCACACATGTTTTAGTAACACTTTATTATTAGTCTGTCTACATCTCCAAAGCTCAAAATGCTCTGTCCCACCTTGTGATGTCATGAAGCGGTAGTTTTCACGTTAAGAGCTACCATTTACCCTTTTTCAGTAGATTGGAAATTTCAGGGCTGAAATTATCCAAATGATTCTAGTGACGCTGTCTGGAATTTAAAAACACAGTGGAGCACTTCCTGTATTGCCACATGACATCACAAGGTGGAACTGACTGTTTTCTGTTAGAGAGAAGAACTAACTACCTAAACATGCAGGGTTTGTGTGTTAAACATGTGTGAATGAAACAGAACACAACTTCATGTCTGTTTGTGATGAGGAAACAACATTAGAACAAAGATTAGAAAATACTGTGATATGGGCCTTTCAAAGTAAGACTTCAATCTACAGTTCACAAGTACAGTTCACACCATGTCAGTGCAATTTGACTGACAAATTCGCCAAAATCATGCGTCTGAAGCCCATGAACAGTAGGACAGACTGTTCTGGTATGAATTCTATCATTCCATAGTAACTTCGTTTTTCTCTCTCTTCTCTTCCAGTCGAGTGATTCTTCCCATATCAGTGGAAGAGGTAAGCTACATTTTGTTGTATTTTTGTTTCTGTTCATAAAATCGCTAATGTTTTTCATTCAGTGTGTCATCAATGGCTAGCTTCTGTCATTGATAGTACAGTGTATAAGTCATGGCATTTATAGCATGATTATATGAGCAATGAAAATCTTTTGTTAATAATGCTTTCATTGAAGAAAAAAACTTCAGTGAGCGTTTCAAAATTAGAATAGACTGGAATGATACTGTATTGGATTCATTCTTATGATGCAGTAGTATCCATAGCCAGAGCCAGTGTCACTATTACACATAAGACATTAGCAGAGAAGAGCGACTCTGATGTGACCCACAGAAAAGGCCTGCAGACAGTTGAGTAATGGTAGCTGTCAGGGGAAGTACACAGCCTCCTCTGCCCTTGAATGCACGGCCATCCAGAGTAGTACAACTATATATGGAGTTTCAGTATATCAGGGTGTCTCATGTTGTGGTAAGTGGACCAGTCGTTGTATTTATGGGATTTTTCCAGTGATTTTTAGAAACCTGTTGAAAACCACTGCTTTGTTTGGCTTTGTATAGCTGCATATTGCTATTTAGTTCCTTCTTCTTGTGTAGATTGAGTGGGGAAAATATTAGATCTGACTTTGTGATGCACTTTTGAGAATTTGCTGTTTCATACTTTTTCACTTGCAGTTGTAACTTATTTGCTTTTTTTTAATATAATTTTGTTGTAATTTTGCCATGTCTTAGGAGGCTGAATGGCCTTTGTAATTCACAGAAAAGTCCAAATGTCAAATGTTTTGAGGGCATGTCCTAACCCTGGATAGTCACCAGTGAACTGATGACATTAACCTGCAGTAGCGTACTATAAATACTGTTTTGCGAAGCTAAACAGGATATTTGAAAGCAAATGTTTGGAAAGATCTCTTCATTTTAAACTATTTTCATACTTACATATTGTAAAATACGTGGAAAAGCCATGTTTCTATACTAGCCACAAAATAAGAGTTGCACCATCCATAGTACAATCACATAGTGGTAACAGTTGCTGAGTAAGACTATTATATATAGCAACTATTGTGCTAAAAGTGCTTAAAATAAAAGTACTTTATTTTGGTGACCTTTGCTTATATATTGTGTTACAGTATCAGGTGGGCCAGCTGTACTCGGTAGCTGAGGCCAGTAAGAATGAGACAGGAGGTGGAGAGGGAGTGGAGGTGTTAAAAAACGAGCCCTACGAGAAAGATGGAGAGAAGGGACAGTACACACACAAAATATACCATTTGCAGAGGTAAGTATCATGCTCTTCTATCATTACTGCACTTTTGAGTATAAGGCTTCACAATATATTGCAATCTAATCAAAATTACATTTTGGGTTGACATTTATGCATTTATTTAGATAATTGAATGTCCTCTGCAAAGAACAAAGTCTTGTATTTTAATTTTTTTAAATGTATTTAGTCGGTTAGACCTTGACAAACATGTTCTGAAAAGCATGGGATTCACCAGTTCATCTTTCTGTCTTTACTCAAATGTTAATGTTCCTACAGCTGCTTACAATGTGTACTTTGAATAGAATCTTACTTTATAAACATATATCACAAACTGTAATACTTGTCAGAAAAATAAGTTTGGTGTAGTTTGTGACATAGCCAGAATCACCTACCAATATTGGGGACAGCAGTTTATAAATCTAATTCTACTGAATGAATCACAGTGCTATTTAGTTTCTGTCTGTTATAGCGTTTTAAAACTGTAAATTTCAAAAGTATGTCTAATATATATTCAGGCGTATTTTAATGTGATTTTTCATGCAGTAAAGTGCCGTCATTTGTCCGAATGTTAGCTCCTGCATCGGCTCTCAACATTCACGAGAAAGCATGGAACGCATACCCTTACTGTCGCACAGGTAAACAAACCCCACTTCACTTGTAATACTTATTTATAGTAACTATTATTTATTTTAATCAAACTCATTTATACATATATTTTAATAATGCTCTTCTGGATATGTCAAAGCACGTCCATTCGCAAATGAATAGTATATATGTGAAATATGTAGTTTTTACATTGATACGTAATACGTACAATACTGACATGAAACTAGCAAAAACAAGTGAAGTTTGATCACACATTTTGCCTCTCTCTGAGTGTCTCTGCTTCTCTCAGCCCTCTCTTTTTCCTCTCTCTCTCTCTCTCTTTCCTCTCTCTCTTTCCTCTCTCTGTCTTTCCTCTCTCTCTCTTTATTGCTCTCTCTTTTCTCTCTCTGCCTCTCACTGTCACCTTGAAGGAGTGTTTGAATAATTTAGTGACTCCAGTGAGAAGAGGCATGCATCACTCGAGACTTCACCTCAAGATCACAGTGTCAGCTGCCAAACACAGACAGGGCACATTATCTAATCTTTAAAATACACTATTATAGCAAATACTATTATATCAGGCACTTCTATTCATTTTCAAACTGTGTCATGTTTATTGTCATTCAACTAAAACCTTATTTCTCCTCTTTTCACGCCACAACATGAATCTGCAGTCATCACTGTAAGTTTACGTTTTATGTTAAAAATAACAATCGCATGCTTATTTATCCAAAATCACACTGACAAGTCAAAATAAGCTACAGGAGGAGATAGAAACTGTCTGGGCTAATAACACTTTTGTGTTGTTAGTTTAAAACCTGTTTACATTGTCTCGCCATTTTTATTCCCTTTCAACAGAATGAGTACATGAAAGATAACTTCCTGATCAAAATTGAGACGTGGCATAAACCTGACATGGGGCACCTTGAAAATGTGAGTGGTTTAAAAATATTCAGTACTATATATGTTCTAGTATTTTGTTGCTGTGTTGTTCTCTGGTATTTAAAAGCATTTTGAAAACAGTATATATAAAATGCTATAAATATTTTGTTTATATAAATAAATAAGATAAGGCTGGATTAGGGGGTGTGTCCTGATTGGTCGGTGCTTTCCATACTGACTGAATAAGACTAGACGAAGATAGAGATTAAAGGATTATTTAAGCATGTAGTAATGAAACAAAACAACGCTGGAATAATATGTTTGCATCTTTATCAATCTAACAGACTAAATGCTCTAAAATGAGTTGCTGTCATTAGATTGTTGTTTCTTGGTTATCTAATGTGGACTGTGGACTATAAACACTAAAATGCCTCTTTACCTTTCTAGTAATATCCGTGTGTTTGTCTTGTCTGTGTCTGGGATCAGGTGCATGGGCTGGATCCTGAGACCTGGAAGAAGGTGGATGTAGTCTATATTGATATTGCAGACAGAAGCCAAGTAGAACCTAAGGTGGGCATTTTCCACACTGAACGCCTGTGTCACTCTGCACATGTGTCATACCACTGTTTTTCTGCAGGATTACAAGCCAGACGAGGATCCCTGCAGGTTTAAATCAGTGAAGACAGGAAGAGGTCCTCTAGGCCCAGACTGGAAGGTAAAAAGGGTGTTTAAGTTACTGTTTTGACATTAACAACTTGTAAAAACACATGGGTTGTATTATATGTATTTTGATCTTTGCAGAAGGAGCTTCCCAACAAGAAAGACTGCCCACATATGTGTGCCTACAAACTGGTCACTGTCAAATTCAAATGGTGGGGGCTGCAAAACAAGGTGGAGAACTTTATTCAAAAGGTTTGTAAACAGCTAAATATAAGTCTTGTTATTATCATCACCTGGTTGCACAATTTCCCAAAGCACATAAAACATAAATCACTTAAAAGCATTGGATCAATGAACAGGAACAAGGTGTTTCCATCAGCCTCTAGTGGACAAAATCTATAATGCAAGTGAGGCTGGTGTACTTCTTAAACACCTAAAGGGAGAGAGTGCAGTTAAGAGTAGAATTATTTGCAGGTTGACAAATTCATTTATTTCCTATATTTGACTTTTGGAGTTTTACTTTATCTTGCTCCTGGTTGAATGTATTTATTTATGTAGTCACTGGGTGATACGTAAATTTAACATTAATCCAAATTTTCTCGTCTCAGCAAGAGAAGCGTTTGTTCACTAACTTCCACCGTCAGCTGTTCTGCTGGATCGACCACTGGATTGAGTTGACTATGGAGGACATCCGGCGCATGGAGGAAGACACACGCAAGGAGTTAGACGAGGTGAGTCCATACAGTGAGACAGTACAATTTAAATAAATGATTCAAAATGATTAAAACAGCTTCTCCATATGGTCCAGATGAGAGTTAAAGACCCAGTGAAAGGCATGGTGGCACTAGAGGACTGAGGTTGTGTTCAATTGTGAATGCTGCTGCTCATCAGGTAAGTCATTCACAAACAACTTAAAGTGGTTTTCTTTTTTTTAATGTGGTATATTGTTTTTACTTTGGACTTTGAGTCATAAAGTAATATGATAATAATGATAGTGATAGTAATGATAGTGCTAAAAATTCACAAAAATTCTCTAGAAACTTGAGCAGCACAACTTAATATCAGTTTTTAAGTTTTTATTCCAAAAATGGCAGCTCTGAATGTTTCATTTCATTTTTCTTTCCGTCTATTACAAATTTTAAGAATACTGAATACGCTTTGCATATATAATAATATATGGAGTCTATAAGTGAAAATATAAACACTAAATATAGGTTCTCTTGTA
Source organism: Periophthalmodon schlosseri (assembly GCA_000787095.1). Classification (NCBI taxonomy): domain Eukaryota; kingdom Metazoa; phylum Chordata; class Actinopteri; order Gobiiformes; family Gobiidae; genus Periophthalmodon; species Periophthalmodon schlosseri. The sequence goes on along the minus strand of KN470733.1, from coordinate 79,483 downwards.
ATCTGCAGACAAGTACACCCAGACACCAGCGGATTCACATCCCTCTGTTCAGACAGCGTGCAGTGGTCCGGTCCCACCCCTCCTCTCCTGGGATCATCAGGTTTTCAGGAATTCTGGACCTAGTAAAATCCTGTTTCAATGATGATATTTTCCTCCTCTCTTCTCATTCTCTTCATTTGTTTTTTTTTTGTTTTGTTTTTTTTCATCTGTCTGTGTGGTTTTCTGAGACCTCCAGTAGCAACAATTAATTCAACTCTCAACAAAATTAGGTTTTATTTCTGACAAAGATATCCTATTGGTGTATATACTGGGAATAACTGTATTAAAATATATACTATATATAAATATATATAACAGGGTTTTTAAAAAAGGTTTTGTCTGTAGTTTTATCTGTGAGTGTTTCTTTTCAAATTGTATTTCTTCAGTGCTGCGTTTTAAAGTTGTGATTTTTTATGTCTGCTTATTTGTTCTTGTTACACCTCTCTGCAGTGTTTCTTTTCATTGTCAGAAATCTATTTTGTAATCTAAAAGTGAAGCCGTTGACTGAGAAAGTTAGTTGTCTTTCTTCTCCTGTTCAAAACTATGGAGGCATTCGCTTTGTGGGTTTGTGCGTGTGTGTATAAATGTGAGTTTGGCCTTTTTTGTATTTTTTCCTCCTTGAAGTTTATTTAAATTAAACAAGTCTTGACAGAATACTGCTTACGATGATAAAAGAAATATACTAATCAGGCATAGCATTATAGACACTCTGAAATGAAATGGCAATTGTTTTTTAAGAAGAAAACATTTGGCTTGTGTGTTGAATGTGGGTTGTGAAGGCAAACCTGTATGTTCCAATCCAAGACAGTACTGCTCAAAGTTAGCAGTTGTCCCTGGTTACAGCAAGTGTCTGAATGCTCAGTGCACTGTCGTTAGCTGTGTATAAAAAACAAGCGGTCACAGTGACATGCCTGATCAGTGTACACATATACAGAGACCTGGCAATAGGATTTAGTACACAACCACAGCATAAGAGCCATTTATTACTTTCTCTTCCCACTGCTCATTAAGAATTACAGCTGCCATTTCCAATTATGGACAAAGGTTGTCTTTGTCACTGCAGAGACAGAGTAGGATGGATATGGTTCAGATGATTCCACAATCCCTTGACTGGCCTTCATCTAAAGGAATAAAAAATAATGTGCTTTGTATCATGCCCTACCAGCCATGCTCACCCACTGTGGATAATACTCTTATCCAGTGATAGCAATAAATACCATCTAATTCTGCAAATGTTGCGAACCAGAAGCTTGAGATTGAGTTGTTTCTAATTTGTTAGTTGAGACTTGTTTGTTGGGATGTTTCTAGGTGTATGTATGGGTGATGTAAAGTTGTGTGTCTTGTGATCATTAGTGGAAGTGGAAAGAATGGCTGAAGCTAAAGAAGTACTGTCAGCACTACACTTCAACCCTTACTGTACGCCAGCTTTTCACAACTTCATTTTGGTCACGATTTTAAAGAGGATGCAACACAGTACAAAGACAAACACCCTAACAAAAGGGCAATGGCAAGTTTCTCAGGTGGGTTTTGTTAGTTTTATAAGGACTCTAGTGGACTGCTAAATTATGAAGTGTGACTGTGTAGATTAGAAGATAGTTAAGCACAAACGACAAAGGGGCCTTGTAATTTAGTTACTTTCACATCCAGCACAACTGCCCATCAATTGCTTCTACATCCAGTATGGCCACTGAAAATCTTTTTAGATTGCATTGATTTGGCTTTAGCAGGCCTGTAAATCTTAGGAGCATTTTCCACTATCTTGCATTCTCTTCAAAATCACCTTGTTTTTCTTAATACAATTCCCCCTTACATATGTACTGTCTGTGATGGGGCTACAAACTGAACCATGGAGATTTATGGATGTACTGTATGTATTGACATTGTAAATAGCAAATCAACTTAAGTAGATGAACACACTTATATATAGATGACTATCCTGCCAAACAACTGCTTACACATTTACAACATTGAGTCCTTGACAGACAGTAGGGGTAATAAAGAAGAAATCAGCATCTTACAGCTACAGTATGT
>KN470733.1:64667-77341 GCA_000787095.1 Periophthalmodon schlosseri | reverse complement strand
GCAATAACAAGCTTAATTTGCTAAACCAGAAATATTTAAGCAACCACCGCAGCTAGTCCAAAGTCCCTGGCTCATCATGTGTCATTGGTAGGACAGTGTATAGATATATATTTTTGTTCTAAATGATGTACCTCTTGTTGTCGGTCTCTGAAATACAATGAATTCTCTCACAGGCAAGTCGCAGTAAAAGTAGCAGCCTCCCTCATTTACCGTGGCACCAGAGCATTTCTTAGGTCAAATACAAATGTGGAAACGAATTGACACTTAATTAAAGGTGCACTAAGGAACTTTTCTGGCAGGGGTCAGTCAACTGCTCCATGCTTCATGGAGATGCTTTTAATTTTCCTAGGGTTTTCCACAATATAGTATTAAACGCATTTTGCATTCATTAATTACAGCTGTTCTTCTCCGTGATGATAGATATGTCTATTGCCATACTATGGAACATTCAGGCAAAGCAAAAACAGCTCCATGGAGACAAGCAGTTGGCAGGCCCTTCACCATCAAAGTTATATATTAGAAGTATTGTATTATTGTGATCCACCACATGGATCTGAAATTGTACTGAAGTTCCATCACCATCTTAGTTATAGTTATTTATCTAATGGTGCTGCTGTAACTGTTCCACATAATTCAATGAGATATCAAAACTGTAATTTCAGGTGCATTTTAAACACCTGGGGATATCTGCCTTTACACAAAAAATTGATAATATGGTTAAGACAATCTCACACATACGGTGTTAAATTGTGCTCGTTTCTAATATTAATATTAAACCAAAATCTCCAAAATGTTTTTAAAAAATCTCTCTTCTCTCTATATCTTCCTCCTGTTAAAGTGTCTCCTGTTTTTTTCTTTCTTTTATTGTGAATTTGTGCCTTTTGTCATCCTATCTTCCAATAACACTACTGTACATTGGAGATGTAAAGTAACAAATAAAGACAAATAAAGTAAAGAGTGTTTGGCTGCAACATATTTTTGCCTATATTAGCCCACTTTATTTTTAGAAAACAAGAAAAACTAAATATGTAATTTAATCAAATAGTATTTAAAGAGATGCATAACTTAAACTGCTGTAGATTAAGTCTCCAGAGGGTCAAATTGAGAGTTCTCTTAAAAATAGGCTACATTAATCAGGCTGTGGATGCAAAGATTACTCTAAATCCTGATTACAGGGCAGAGATAGAGGCAGCACCAGGCACACTTTGTAAGACAAGGATCCCAGCTTCAGTCTTCAGTGCATTTGCAACAATAGGCTCCATTGTTTGAAGAGTCCATTTGCAAAAACACATAAGTGCCATTTTAAAAAAAGTCATCGGTGGCTCGCAGTCTACTCTTCTTATAGAAATGTTTTCAAAAGCCAAATTTTACGGCATCTAAATAGCCTATTACTGCATCCATCTCTCCTTGATAAAATCCACTGTACACTATTGTCATTGATAATATATCTGTAGAAGATGGTAACAAAAAGAAAAATAGGCTACTTTTTTGCTAACTTTTCAAAACGAAGATATCTGTTTTGCAATTTAACTCTTCATCTGTCTTTTAACTTCATGTGTGAATAATTACGGTTAACCTTATTTATCCCATGCAACCCTTGTATGTTTTGAGCTCGTATGCATTTGCATAGGCCTAGTCATAAGCGTAATTACGCATAGGCTATGTGGCAAAGGGAAAGGATTATTTATATACAAAGGGAGCTTTGGCGCAACAAATGCCATGCGTCACGGTGACATAAAATAAACAGACATGACCATTCATGGAGCAGATAATACGGTCCCGCCGCCTGTGAACCGACCTGGGATAAGGCCGCGTGATCCAATGTTCCGCTTAAATCCTGAGCAGGTTGCGAGCGTAGACCCCTGGAGACAGAGTACCACGAGCCGCAGAGAGTCCAATACTCCCCGGTTAAACAACGGGACTCACCGCTGGAAAACGCCTCCAGCCTCTCGACTCCCCGTCGGAGAACTTTGTGATCTGCCAGCACGGGGTCTGCGGCTTTTTCCGGACGCCACAACAGAGACACACACCCACAGGTAGGAGCTCTAATGACCGTACGATCCAAGTGCATAACCGGAGCAACTACCACTCTATGTAGGCCCATTTAAAAATGGCAAATTTTGTAAAACAAAAAGAAATGTGGACCCTAGTTTATGGCATTGAACAGCAACATTCCATATTAAAGGTGCACGATGTAGGCTAACTTTTCTGATCAAGTGTCCGCCATCTGCTTGTCTCCGTAGAGAGGTTATTATTTTGCCTGGAATGTTTCATAGCATGGGTTTAAACTTATCTCCATGAAGCAGAAGCAGGTGAGGTCACCAGGCCAAGTAACAAGTTACAAGTAACAAGTTACTCAAACAAAACAAAGAAACAAAAAAATATACAGGTCATAAACATACAGGAAGGTAAATATTAGAGAAGAGAGCAGGGAATAAGCTCAAAGAAAGAAAGTGTAAAGAAAGCTGCATAAGTTAGGTAAGGACTAAAATGTATTTAATAATAATAGCCTAATTTGTTTCATTGTTTCCCCTTTTGAAAAAAGGAGCGCACTGATGAAAAAGAGAGTCCTGCACTCTCATTGGGCTATTCGCTGTATACATAAAGACAACATGAAAAATTACACTTTTCACTGTTGAGAATTGAAATAAATTCTGTATACAGCAATTTGGACCTACTTGATAATGTATACTGCAAGAGGGCTAAAGTGAGTTATCATTTCAAATTAAAAGTGTATTGATTATGTCATGTATCTTGTTCAAAGGGGAGATCATGAGTACTGGAAGAACTCAAAATGTCGTGGAGGACAAGTGCAGGTAAGAAGCCTCTTAGAAATTTGTGATAATTGTACCATTATGAAATCAAAAATACCCAAGCCTAAGGAGCGTTCAGGTTGTGGGGGTTTTGGTTTTTGCACCTCTCATAAACCAAAAATAGTTCCGTTTCTTCATTTCTCGCGGGAGGGGTGACCCCTCTGGTGATCCACTTAACACCTCTGGTTTCTGAAGAATGTGCTGTAAGTCCCTCCTTGTGACTGTGTTATGTGAACTGAAAATGGGACACATTTCTTTGAATATTCCCATTTTCATTTGAAATAAAAAAAAAAACAAAAAAAAAACAACTATGGGGTTGTTTTATTCTTTTGAATTCATGACTCTTACTTTACTCATTGTGTCCACAAAATTCCACAAACCACCAGGAAGGATGAAGAGGCAAAATCATTTAGTACATTTTCCTCAAAGTTCAGTGTTACAGGTGTGAATTTCATGAAATATGTTTGCATAGTAATGATGTCCTTTTAATTAGATCTGAATAATCAGCTTTGGGGTCTGCAGTCACTCCTGTGGCACTATTCTGTTTGGAACAGACAAAGTTTGAACTGGAAGAAAACAATGGATATTACATATTAGTCTTAAAAGGCACTGGAGTGGAAAACAGTCATGTGTAGTTTAAGATAATATTATTTAAAAATAAACAAAAATGAAAACAAAAATTATTATCAATCAGTGGCACCTCACACAGCATTATTGCATGGATCATATAAAATAATCTAAAATGTGTGGGGTTAAGTGCAACCATTTTTAATGACATGATATTGTGGAATTTACATTTAGAACAGCGAACAAACTTATTCAATGGAAAAGGACAGTTATAGTAGTCTGAAAAGTAGAAATTATTTAAAAATAAATGAATACAACAATCAATATTAATCAATATTAAATTCAATATTAAATTCTATATATTAATCCCTTAGTCAAACTTTCCACCACTATGAAAGTAATACAAAACCTTTTGTATTATGAATCAAGAAACGCTTATTCAATTTCATTCTCACAATATAACTGTGAATGTAGACTTGTTGAATGATGTAACACAGGCTTTTGAACATGTGTGTTCGGTTAACCTAAACTACTTTGTTTCCCATATGTAACCTTTCACCCAAATGAGATGAAATGGATTGAGGCCAAAAGAAGCTAATGCTATTGTGCCCTGCTCACGGCTCTTATTATGAACGCTTTGTTAACAATCAGCTGATGCCCGTGTAAACCTCTTAGAAATTTCAACACAAGTGATGCAAAAATTCACTCATTGCTAAACACACATAGCCATTCACATGCCTGTCTCCTGCCTAAGATTACACTGCAAATCAAACCCCCTGTCCGAACTGGACCCCAGTGTTGTGCCAATCTCTGCTCCACCGTCGCATGAGTGCACAAGACTGCACAAGACCGCGTTATCCTCGGACGGACCAGAGCAACGAATCTTTTCCAGGGATTCCTGAACTTTAACATTTGGATTTTGGAGTAACGTTTTTTTGTGGGGTTTTTTCATGGCAAACGTTTAAGCTCCATGTGGATGTTTTTCTTCTGAATGACACAAAGTTGTTGAAAGTTTGTAAAATGGAAAACTTAGGTGATTTTGGTCGTGCACGGTCGGACAGCACTAGCAGTTCAGGCTCCAGGTCAAAGATGATGCTGCGGCAGAGAGTGTCCCAGCTGCTCACCTGTATAGAGGACATGAGCTCCGATGATGAGGCCAGTGAGGAGATGTCCCGCTCACTGGACGAGGCCTTTCAGCTGTGCGGCCACTTCATGCCCACCGACACTTTCAGGTTTGCACATAGAAAACACAAGACAGGAGGTTTTTAATCAAGGAGTATTTTGGACATTGCATTTTTAACTTTTTAGAAGGAATATAAACTTGAATATGTACTAGTATAGTCTAAAATCCTGATATCAATGCTTTTCACATATTTCTAAATAAGACATTGTTGTTTTTATTAATAATGAGGTGATTTTGTAATTATGCTGAAATTATGTATATTGCCTTTGTGTGTGTCAGACTGTACATGGTAACGTGGAATGTGGGCACAGCTGAGCCTCCTCAAGATGTCAGTTCTCTGCTGCAACTGGACAACCAACCCCAAAATGACATATATGTTATTGGGTGAGTTACCACAACTTAAGACTATTAAACTATTCTCTAGTTTATTAGATATGCTGGTACGAGTATTCTGTGTGTGTGTGTGTGCTTCAGCCTGCAGGAAGTGAATGCCACCCCAATCAGGTTCATCTCTGACCTGATCGCTGAAGACTCATGGAGCCATGTTTTTATGGACACACTGGGACCACGTGGGTTTGTCAAGGTGTGAAACTACTATATTTACACTCTTATTTGCTACTAAGTGGTAATGAAATCCTTGAACAAAGTGGAAAGAAATTCTAGAAATCTTTTAAAATTATTTTGTCATCTTTATTTCCCAGTAGACAATCAAACACACAATCAAAATACAGCTGGGTTATGAATATGGCATTAGCTGAATGCCATGTACATAAATGTGTGAATGTCATAATTTGTATAAAATTGTATTTTTTGTTGTCCAGGTGACATCAGTGCGGATGCAGGGCCTGTTGCTCCTGGTCTTTGCCAAACATGTCCACCTCCCGTTCATCAGAAATGTCCAGAGCACTTACACCAGGACAGGGATCTTTGGATATTGGGTAAAAAGTATTTTCAAAACCCTCGGGAATCTCTTTAGCCTTAGATGCTGCATTGGAGTAAAGACTTGAATGGGCCTTTGTTTTAATCTAGTGGTATGAGTACCAGCTTGAACACAATGCACGACAGACAATATGAACATGGGCAAAACTAGTTCAGCTCAGGACGGAAAACACTTACAAAACAAATGGATTCATTAGTACTGCAAATTTAGTAAAGAATAAAGAGCTCAGCAGAGCCTTTTTCTAGGTAGTATAGTAGGTTTAAAGACTTTTAGAAGGAAGGTATTGCTATGCAAATAGTTAAGGGCACTAATGTTCCCTTAACTATATGTATGCAGAGTAGATAACAGTTTATTTTCTAGTGCAGTACAGTTTCTGTTAAAACAAAAAGAACTGAAACTTGAATTACAACTTTCATTAAGATTATTAATATATCCAAAGAATTACAAAAATATTTCAAAAATTGATCAAAGAAAAGAATAAGCTCTGTGTATTTACCTTCTTTGGACTCATGCAGTAAGATTTCACTATTATTTGTATTTGATATGTTTAAGGGCAATAAAGGCGGTGTATCAGTTCGGTTCTCTCTTTATGGTCACATGGTGTGCTTCCTCAACTGTCACCTGGCGGCTCACATGAACTACGCCTTGCAGAGGGTTGATGAGTTTGAGTACATCCTGGACACTCAAGACTTCGACCTCACTGACACACCACATGTACTGGATCACAAGTATGATTATTTCCCATATTTGTAATTGCAAATATCTTTATTTCAAAAAACAAAATAACATCCAATATAGCTATTAATGAAAAGAAAGATATCCGAGGCATGTCTGGTTTGTGAAGAGCATCTGGTAGGCTGCTTAGCTTCACTTCAGAAGTGAGCACCATGAGCACTCCTGGCCTCCTTCTTCTCAATATTCAATAACTTTTTGATCCTAAGATATGATACTTTACTTTCTTAGATGTTTTAAGTGCATATTTTCTGTTTGCCCAAGAGTAACACAAACTTAATGGAAATGTGTAATGAAAAAAATAAAAATCACACACACACACACACACACACATTTTGAGATGTATTTTTATCAACCAAAAACAAGATTATCTAATGTTTAGAGTTGTGGTCCCCAGGAGTTGCACTAGAGCAAAGTAGTGTTTTATTTATTTTCAGCCAAATATTTTCCTACATTTCCCCAGTAATATGGTACATGGACAGTTTGTCATTTAAGATTACTCTTTAAATGGAAATACATTTAATAACCAGCCTACCATTCTTTTCTTCTAGAGTTGTATTTTGGTTTGGCGATCTGAACTTTCGAATCGCTGACCACGGGCTGCACTTTCTGCGCTCTTCCATTGAAGGTGGGCGCTTGAATCTGCTCTGGAACAAAGACCAGGTTTGGCACAGTGTTACTTGCAGTTTTTACTTAACTTAAGTTTAACTTTCATTTGCTGAATTTACATAATGTTGCTTCAGCTCACAATGATGAAAAGGAAAGAACTATTTCTACAAGAGTTTGAAGAAGGACAACTAAATTTCCAGCCTACTTACAAGTTCAAGCGTAACTCTGACACTTATGACACCAGGTACGCAATGCAATTAACATATATTTGATTAGCACCACGTTATTGTCATCACTTAAATAAAACAAATTATCTTTATTTCCGTTATAACTTTTAACAGCTGTCTGAAGACATGGTTTGGATTTAAGTAAGACATTTGCATGTTGTTTGATTCACTTTGCTGCATTGTCTGTGCACAATCCCTCACAGCATCCTTTCTCACTTAGAAGATTTGATTAAGAATAGTTTAATTAGGCTGAGTGTGGTATGTAAAGTGACAGGAGCCTGTGTGTCTCTCAGAAAGAGCACTTGGGCACTGCCTCTAACCATGTACAGCCCGTGGCCCCTGCAGCACTGTAGCACCACCCTCCTCCTCCTCCTAACCTCCCTGTGCTGGGGGCTGCTTTCTGTCTGGTTGGGGGCCTGGTACAGGGAGCTAGACCCGCCAAGGTGGGTGCCTCCAGAGGTGCAACCTGAACATACAGCCTGGGATCTAGCTTAATGTGTAAATGATGGGTTAAGCATTTGTGACAATGGACTATAGCAATACTTAAAATGGAGATTTTTCACAACTGCAACCTTCAGCTTGTTTATGTTTATGTGATGTTTATGACTCATTATTGCACCAGCACTATATAAAACTTTTACAAGCATGTGTTTCATCTCACAGCATGTTTGCATGACTTAATGTACTAATGTGTACATTAATGTACTAATGTACTACTTTTAATGTAGAGGCACCTGTATATGACACTGTAATGACTGTGTGTAGCTCCATATAGATTATATAGATCTAAACATCCTACATCTTTTGCATTCACTTTGGCATCATTGGAACTGAAAGTATGTGATGTTTTACTTTCACTTAAAGCATATTGTTAAAGTACACTAAAGAGTGAGAAGTTCACATCTTCTTTAACATCCCAGTGGTAAGAAGAGGAAGCCCGCCTGGACTGACCGGGTTTTATGGCGCGTCAAACCCAGAAGCCCTCCACCAGAGGAGAATGATGAGAGAGCGTCCACTTCTACTGATGAAGGGCCAGATGAGTTCCCCATCCTGGTCACTCAGGACAGATACAACTGTGACATGAGCTACGGAGTCAGTGACCACAAACCAGTCATTGCTACTTTCAACATTGAGGTGCAAAGAACATTTTTAAGTCTAATAAATGCTTTGGGGTAGATATTGCCACTATGCCAGTCTACCACCTTGGTTGATTACTAATTAGTAGATTCACTTTGATTATTTTCATGTTGTTGCTTTTTTCTTTTGTTGTTTTAATACCCAGTATTATTCAAAAAATCCATGAGAGAGATTATGAGCCTATACTAGTCTATATTTGGGTTACACTACATTTATAGCTAAAGACAGTCACAATGAGAAAATGTAAATGTTAAAGACCAAATCTCTATCAATTTCATAAAGATTAAAATGTATACATTTCTCCCTCACAGCTCAGAAAGCACTTTGACACTCCACTGGTGCATGTCTCTGTGGAGGGCATGTGGAGCGCAGACCAGGATGCAGTAGTGAGTTATACAGTGCAGGAGGACTTCATGTCCTCCACGTGGGACTGGATTGGACTATTCAAGGTACCACTGCTTAAAGTAGTGTCAAGATGATGTTCTATGAACATATGATATATTTATTTTCTGATACAGGTGGGATTTAAAAGTGCTATGGATTATGAGACTTTTGTTTGGGTTCGTGAGAATGAATTGCCTGAAGTTGGTGAACTCATTCAGGTAAGACATGTCCATGGTCCATGAATTACTCTTGTATACTGAGAATATCTGTTTGGGCAGCTCCCTGTGGACAAAGATACTATTCCTCTTCTTGGCGGGCAGTATGTGTTAGGGTACTACAGTACAAACATGCAAACCATTGTTGGCCTCAGTGAAACCTTCCAGGTGAGTTACAATATTACATTTTATGGCACATTCCTTGTTTGAATAATAATAATAATAATAATAATAATAACAACACAATATTTATCAATTTGCTTTTTTCAGATTTTGGAGTCAAAGCGTGCAGTCATGGAAGGCCTTGTTCCTGAGAATGCAAATGGCCTTAAATAAAATTAAAAACAGTGCCAGTGTTTCTCCGATTCAAAATGTTGCAATAATTATTCTACATTAACAGATGATCAAGTTCATCCACTGGTTTGGATGACCCAGACCCAGACGTGCCATTAAAAAGTTCTCCTGTTTACTGCATGCCTGTTATATATCTATCTATGCATATTGTTAAGTTGATGAGCAAATCTATGGATTTTAGTCTATTACAGCATGTGACATCCAAAGACCATGCAGTTCACAAATGCTTTGCAAAACTATTGTACCAGGTGGCAACAGAAAAAGTCACAACCAAAACTTAATTGCAAGAAATACTGTTACTGAATACTGATCAAATAAAATGCCTCGAACATACCTGGCTAGTAGTGTATGTTTGTTTTGTTGGCTTTCCGGATTAAAATAATATTAATTCTTTATTATATGTATTTAGACTGAGGAAAAAACACATAAATAAGGGAAAAGTGCAGACTACTACAATAGATAGATACGTCAGAGATTTGCATTTGTAGGTAAATTAATGAAAATAAATGCATTATTAATAAATAAAAAAAATAAGGCCTTTTATGATAGAGGTTCATAGGATTTAGTTCATTAATCGCATTTTTAAGTTTTACAGCAGTTTTCTTTTCCATAAAATTTACGATTCTTATGAAAAAGGATGATTTTAAGAACATGCATTTGTGGATGAAACATTCACCTGTGAGTTTTGTTTGTGCAGTTCCATGAGTTGCAGCCGATTAAGCATGGTCATTCTAAATCTCATATGGATTTTTCATAAAATGTATGTATATGTAATACGTTAAGATTTCTGCTCTAACATGATGCTGACATGATTCACAACACCCTTCTGCCATGTGCTGGAAAACGGAGCTCTGATTTGGCAACCCGAGATGAGGGGCGTTTCTTCCGCTACACAGACACACGTGGGAACGTGATACAGCTCTGCTAAGCTAAAGGTGAATTCTGAGGGAATTATAGAGGATCCGGTTCATTTTATTGATATAGAACAACAAATATCTGTTGCGTTGACAGCGCGTCCAAGCGTCGACTAAACTGATAGAGAAAGAACTGCCCCAGTTGAACGGTAACGGACTAGTGGAGGTGGGAGGTGGGCTAGCAAATTTACCACAAGTTATTGGTACGATTTGAAACTGTGGATTAAATGTGTATTGATCTGCTGTGTTTTAGAGTATTTCATTTTGATCTGCTCTACCCTTCCTCATATACTGCTGTAGTTTCATGGTAAAACACAGCACAACATTAAATTCAGTTTTGGGTGGCATCTTTACGTTAGCGAGGCTCTTCATACCAGGTGTTGACTTTGATTGGACATGTCATGTTATTGTCTCATTTTCGTTCAGATTATTGAGCATTATGTCGACTGAGGACGTGGAGCGCCTTCTCATCCAGTTTCAGAATGAGGAAGGAGAGGTGCTGGGTTCACCTTTCGATGTGCCTCTGGACATCACCCCAGACAAATTACAGCTGGTTTGCAATGCTCTGCTGCAACAGGTCAGCACTTTATATTAGATTTATGGTTGTTTCCCTTGTCTATTATAGTTTGTCATGTATTGATAAAACGTTTATAAATATGTATCTAGGCCAGACGTTAAAATGGTGTGATCCTAATATCATAACGTCAATTTTCATAAAAAAACAACTTCTCTTGCAGGATGATCCGGTACCACTGGCGTTCTTTGTGCGTGGTGAGGCAGAAGTGGTGTCTTCCTTGGGGACATGTGTGAAAGCGTTGGGGGTTGAGACTGAGCAGGTCTTGCCAGTAGTGTACCAACCTCAGGCAGTGTTCAGGGTTCGTGCCGTGGCCCGTTGCACCAGCACTTTGCAGGGGCACACCGAGGCGGTCATCTCCACTGCTTTCAGTCCAACCGGCAAGTGAGTACCACTTTTAACGCGCATAAACCTTTCCGAATGGGTGTTGTATTTCTTGGATCTATCATGCATTTTTTGTCCGTCCATCTTCCTAGATATTTGGCCAGTGGATCGGGTGATACAACAGTTCGTTTTTGGGACTTGATGACAGAGACTCCTCATCACACTGCAAGAGGTATAAGGGAAAATGTATTATTAATATATACATAATTGTTTGATATGATAGTAGATTTTTTTTGGTTTTGTTGTAATTTGTCTTTTGCTTAGGGCATACACATTGGGTCCTGAGCATTGCTTGGTCACCTGATGGCAAGAAGTTGGCCTCAGGATGCAAGAACAGTCAGGTGACTCCATTTGCTATTGTGCTTAGCATTGTCATTAATTGATTTGGATACATTTAGATTTCTTAATACATCTTCTTGCTTGATAATAGATTTTTTTGTGGGATCCAATGACTGGCTCACAGGTTGGAAAAACATTAATTGGACACACCAAATGGATCACTTGGTTTTCGTGGGAACCTCTACACCTGTAAGCAACCTTTCTCTTTGAGATTGGTAATTTTCCAGGGTATATCATCTATGCACAGTAATTGTATAGCTCAGTTGGTAGAGCTTAAAATGTATCACAAAGTATCTATATTATGCAAATGTTGTGGGTGATTACACACTATTTATTTAGCTGTTTTACGACTTTCTGGTAATAAAGCACACAAAATAATGTCATATGTAATGAATTATATTTCTTTATACCAGTGACTTGACCACCTTTTCTTCTAGTAACCCAGACTGCCGGTTCTTGGCCAGCAGCTCTAAAGATGGCTCAGTGCGTATTTGGGACACGGTCCTGGGGCGCAATGAGAAGATCTTAACTGGACACACACAGTCGGTCACTTGTGTTAAATGGGGAGGGGATGGACTTCTGTATACATCTTCCCAGGACAGGACTATCAAAGTTTGGAGAGCCAAAGATGTAAGTAGTGTGGCACAGCAATGGTTAATTTACCCCTCATTTATCCAAGGAACAATGCTACTGTGAAGAAAAAACTCAAATCTGCATAGTCAAAAAGAACACATAATTTGATTAGTTGAAAAATAATGCTTTGTCCTTTTTACCACAACAACATAGATGTAACTTTGTTACATGTAAATTTGTTTACTGATCTTTGTATAGATGAATGGTACATTACATGTATTTGGTATACAGTACCCTAGTATTTAATTCCACATCTTCCTGAATTGTATACATTGTTGAAAAAATACAAAGATACATATTTCTGAATGTAGGGTGTCCAGTGCAGGACTCTACAGGGTCACGCTCACTGGGTCAACACGTTGGCTCTCAGCACAGACTACGTTCTTCGCACTGGAGCTTTTGAACCTGCAACAGCCACCATCAATCCTCAAGACCTCAAAGGCTCATGTGAGACATTATCTCTAAGAATAGTGCTCTAAATATTTATTTGGTATACATCTCCTGTTGTCTTTTAGAATGTTTTTGCATATTTGCTTTTTTTTTTGTCTTTTAGTGGAAGAATTGAAGGAAAAAGCCCTTGAGAGATATAATAAAGTTAGGGTATGTGCATTGTTGTCTGTGTGTATTTCTGATTATACTGTGACCCCTTGACGCACTATTGTGTAACTT
>KN470733.1:53763-64612 GCA_000787095.1 Periophthalmodon schlosseri | reverse complement strand
CGCTCCAGAGCGCCTAGTGTCTGGTTCAGATGACTTCACCCTTTTTCTATGGAACCCTGCAGAGGACAAAAAGCCTCTGGCCCGGATGACAGGTCACAGTGCACTCATCAATGAAGTCCTCTTCTCTCCAGACACCAGACTTGTAGCCTCTGCTTCTTTTGACAAGTCAATTAAAATTTGGGATGGGCGTACAGGAAAGTAAGTTTCCAAAAACAAATTCTCTGGATATGATTGTCATACCACTACTATCCAGCAGAGGTCATTGTCACCCTAAACACATAAATTGCCCACAGGTACCTTATGTCCCTGCGTGGTCATGTTGGGTCTGTGTATCAGGTGGCATGGTCTGCTGACAGTAGGCTGCTCGTCAGTGGCAGCAGTGATAGCACACTTAAAGTTTGGGACATGAAAACAGGAAAACTCAATATGGACCTTCCAGGCCACGCTGATGAGGTAAGTGTTTTAGATGTGCATGTGAGTGGTTCAGTATATTATTAACATTCCCACACTACACTTTAATGTAGGTTTATGCAGTGGACTGGAGTCCTGATGGTCAAAGAGTAGCCAGTGGAGGGAAAGACAAATGTCTTCGGATGTAAGTGTTACTTATTTAGATTTCTCACCCTCTTGACATTACGGTAATTTAACTTCACTTTCTTTTAGATGGAGGAGGTAGTGCCCATCTCTACTTGACTTTCTGAGTAAGATGAAACAGCTGGACCAAATGTGAATCCTGGTGCAGTGACACTCACCTGTCACAGCTGAGACAGCTGCACACTGTTTTCAGACAGTGAAAGATGATTATTAACATGATGATCAATGCAGATCATGCTGGTATATGTACAGTATTACACTGTGTAAGATGAGGATCTCAAACGCTATTCATTAGAGTCATAACACATTTTTACTGTGTTTGTTAAATAATGTAAATTATATATATGTATGTGTATGTATGTATGTATGTGTATGTATATGTGTGTGCGTGCGTATGCGTGCGTGTACGTATGTATATACACGTATATACACACATTTATAGTGTATGACCATCCTGAATCACCTTAAACCTTCATAGATGAATGAGTGTATTGCGTAGGTAACAGGTGGGAGTGCTAATGCTGTCTGATGTTAAAACCCTTCAGTCCTCCCCACTGTTCATCCTTTAATCTGCTCTGTACTCTAGCCTGCAGAGCTTCAACAAGAGGCCAAATGCTAATGATATCCAAGCATGAGTAAAACATCAAGGCTACTGAAAGTTTTAACTAAATGTAAAACAATTTCTGTTGATTTTCATGTTTTTATTTTGGCATGTTGCATATATAACACAATGTAACTAATCTCATGTAAATATATATATATATAAACTCCTGTCCACCAACAGTACACTCCAATTCACACATTTATAAAAGCAGCAGTTGAAAAACTTAACATGGCAATGTAGTAGAAATGTGTAGTAGTTGACAATGTATAAATGCATATCAGACAAGGGGTCAAGGGGGCATTCACTACTAAACACAAACAAATCTATTGCCTTATGGCTTGGCAAGGGTAAAATCACGCAGTAGATTTGCTACCATGTGCATTATTGTACTTCATAAAAACATAGTAAACATAAAAGTCTGAAGTGACTTGAACACATTGCATTTTAATAGGCTAGAGCTTGTGCTGATCACTTCATTACATCAGTGCAGTTGGAGAAAGTCCATGTAATAACAGTTAAGTGCCACATTAAAACCATGCAGCATCTATAGCAGTCATGAAACGTACTATGAAGAGCATCAAATTTTCATCAACACAGTCACAGTACAGATACTGTAAATGCTAGCATGATGACGCCACATGCACATAAGCACAAATGTCTTCGTGTATTGAGAGAAGGGCATGTTAGACAGAATAAGCAATGTGAAAGTTCAATATGATTAATGGCATTGAGTAAGTACTTAATAATTCAGATTCAGGATAACAACAGTCAGATAGGCAATTCTTTCTGCTTAAATATTCCGTTCCCTTCAGCATCCTCTCATCCTTTGGTAAAAACAGTTTTGAAAATCAACTAATGTTTGGTTTTGAATCCACTATCCACTGTATCTACTTTAAAACTTTTGTTTAGAACAAGTACAAGGTTCCCTCTTCAGTGAGATACTAGGGATGAATAGTTTTGCTGTGTTTTCAAATCATCTATGTTTATGCGCCTGTGACTTGTTAAATATGGTCTTTTGTCCCTTTTGGGCATCTGCAGAGGTGTTGAGTTGTACGAGGCACTGCTTCCCTCCCGGTGTGCTTGTTTACTGTTGTGTCTTCCAGACGTTGTTGAGTAGTTTGACAACCTCTTCGTAGATGACAAAAACTATAGCCACATCAAGGCACACACGACCTAGCCTGGGCACTGTTCCCTTGTAGAAGCTAAAGAGCAAACCAATATATGTTAAGTGGTTTACACACAGCAGTTCATTTGAAGGTTATGACAACTTACGCCTGTGGCCCCTCATGCTTCATGATCTGGAAGGCGCAGTCAAATGTGTTTTTGTACCTATGTGCTTCCAAACCCTACAAAGAAACAACATTTAAATAAAAGATAATAAAATAAAAAAGGCCACATTAAATAATTGGGAATTGCTTTAATGAAAACTGTACCTGCATTCTTGTCTTAACTACATCTAGAGGAGTATTTCCAAAAACACTGACTGCTCCAGCTGTTGCTCCAAACATTGCAGTGACTATGGGGTGCATTTCTTTTCTGGGATCATCGCCTAAAATTTGATCAACAGAAGGAATGTAAGTGCACATGTACATAAAATACTACCATTATAACAAAGAAGAATAGTTTACCTTTGTACCAATTACGCAAAGAAGTCATCACATAAAATCGTATAGCCTGATTTGTTCCTTGCTTAAGCACAGTTGCCGTTAGACCTTGATACGTGCCTCTTACTCCTAAACAAGAACCAGAAACAAATTTATTAAAAATAGTCTTTAAGGATTAAATGTACACAAATAACTAACCTTGCTCTCTTATAATTTCACTAACTCCATGAAAAAAGCCTCTGTATCGAGGTCTAAGTGAACATTGATCATGGATTAACTTCACCTAAATAAATACAAAATATCCATGATTGTTATCCAGTGTTTTAAATTCATATAAATGGCAAACATAGCATGGAAAACTACTGACCTTGAGTGTCTCCATTGGGCAAACCACTAAAATGGCCTCTGCTATCCCTGCTCCTAACCCACACACAAGACTCCGTGTGTTATCCAAACGACCAGTAGAGTCACGCACAGGGTTACTGAGCATCTCAAATGTGCCAAATCTGTTTAAACAAAAAAACTAGTGAGGACAGCAAAACAAAAAGAGGCAGAGGAGTCCTTGAAAATGTGTACTTTTGTCCAAATATTACTCACAAAGAGTACTTTGGATTCAAATTGGAGTGAAGCTTGCAACAGAAAGTAGATAGCCTTGATAGATGTAATTTGGAGATTTGTAATGTACTTCCATGTTTCTGTTTGTCATGACACTATATTATTTACTATTTAAATGACAATTGGGTGATCACCTGACTGCAGACTTGGGTATTGATCCATAAAGTAAAGAGCTGAGCCCTCGATACAACCCTCTCAGCCCATGGTCCTGCACGGTCAGCTTTACACAGTCACCTGCAATCAGAAACAGAACCATTTATAACCACACTCATACAGTACCGGCCCTATGGAAACGAGGCTTTTGCTACACTCATCTCTGCCCTCCTCAGACTCACCAATGCCCCTGTACCGAGGTGGGTTGGCTCTCTCGTCCAGCTGCAACTGGGTCTTCACATACTCTGTGGGGAATGTGATGCAGATTTCTATTGCCCCAGCAAGGCCACCTGAAAAACATGGCATATAGTGAACAAAAAGTACAGTCATGCTTAAGTGAATCATTACAGTCATAACAAGTCTGTAATAAGTCTGTAATAGTAAGAAGTGTATGATGGGAGAATAGGCTAATGCATGGTGCCGTGGGTGTCCGATGATTTAATGTAGTCTACTCACATGAAATATAGTCAGTTTATCAAGTCAGAAGTCAATATAAAACCATTTACCTTTAATCTGTATTTTGTAAACAAATCAAATGGCAGAGCGAAGTGAATAGCATGACAGCATGACAGCATGACATAATGACACTACATCTCGCTGCCTGTAGTGGTCAATGCCTGTTGGCTCAGTGCGTTTGTTTTGACCCACTTCCACACTGATACCATTAATGGGCGACAGACTGAGATTATCGTGCACAGACCAAGCAGCGCACAAAATCCTGACGTAAAAATGAGACTGGTGTGAAAACATGAGGCTACCTGCAAGGATGGCCTTTCCAGGATGTGTGATTTTCCTCCCACCGACAGCAGCAGCCGCCAGGTTTCTCCTAGCCGCGTATGAGCGCTGGTAGAGCGGCAGAGAGCCCAGCCCCGTAGCGGAGGCCAGCAGCTGAGACGGAGGATGATGAAACGGAGGATGATGAACCGGATGATGCTCGGTTGCATCACCGCAATCCTTGTGCGGTTCTTTAAATGAAAACGGTTTAAAAAGCGACGACATTTCGCCTCAAAGGCGTCTGCCCCCAGACAATAACAGAGAGGGCAACAGACAGACGCTACAATGTGGCTGCAGTGGGAGCAGCGTGAGGGGGGAGCATCAATATTCAAATAGTGCTCAGCTGACGTGCTGCGCCATTGGCTCCTTACAGCACCACATAATGCTTTATGTTGTCACGTGACAAGGCATGACTTCTAACAACCAATAACATTGGTGGATGAGGCCGCTTTACCACCCTAAAGGGAGTTGATAAATCAATACGCCTAGAAATACTAATACTAGGCTTTCATCCGTACCTGACTCAGTAGTTCCACAGCACCCTGGAGTCCGGACCGCTGGCTCTGAACACATAGGCCTAAGCCAGTCACCTAATATTCTGTCATCTTTCTTAATGTGAGCTTTCTTTTCAAAAGGCAATCCAAAATAAACACACATATTTAAGAAACAAAAACACAGTTTTTTTGTTTGGCAGATTTCTAAATGAAATTGAATTGCCTGTTTGTTGCATACCAAAGCACTGATTTGACCCTTGAAAGAATCTAGGTCAGTGAGTCCACACTACCCTTACCATCCCAGAAGAGAGATAGTAGTAGAAGGGTGTCATGCTCTATTGGATTTTTTAGCTTGAGCTGCAGGGACGAGTAGTAGCAGCAGAAATGATCAGTTCATCAGGGATGAGGATGTGGCTAGCCAACGTATTGTCCATTTCTTCCCCACCCCTCAAGGGTGGTTGTGGAAAGTATAAACAGAAAAAAATGTGTTGATCACAATTCTTTAAGGGGGAGACACATTGTATTCATATGAAGGACTTGATATACAGCCCATAGAGTCAACTATTAATATATTAAATGTTTTATTAAATGTTTTATTCATTTTTTTTTTTCAGAATTAAGGCTTAAAGAGATTCAAATTTGGGTCTTGCATTGTCAAGTATTATTTATAGGGCAAGTTCAAGTTCTGTTCATTAAACCATTATTACAATTCCAAGCTGGTTGACTTCATACCCTGAGGATGTTATGGGAGGACCTCAGCTCATTGTCAATTACCTCATTTTAGTTGTTCAGGTCCAGGTGCAGGCACTGCAAGTTTCACAACACAACAAGACATCCACATTGAACCAAAGAAAGGGGCCTGAAGCTAAATTTCATTAAACTTCTAGAGTATATACAATGGTGTCCAAAGTATAGATATGTAGTAGATATGTCTCTTGTACAATATGCAGAACACGCTTGATACACATCATATTCTAAAGCTTAACAAAAGCATTAAAACATTGTATTTGTTGATAATGAGGGTGTGGCTGGTCTGCACATTGTGTCTCCAGTTTCCTTCACCGGAGCAAGCACAGTGGTAATAACCAAACACATAGGCCTACTATGGTATGGGTAATACTGACATGCAGTATGGTTTTCAGGAGTGACCTCCTACAAAATTGAAGCTTTTAGTTTATTTTTTGTGCTATTTTTAAGTTTGTTTGTTTTTTTTATTTTAGACTTTCTTGATCTGGAAATTACATTTGAAATGTTTATTTATGTTATTTGGGCTAATCTTGGCTGTGCAACAGTTTTTAGATAAAAAAAGTACCTCATATTCTCACTCAACAACTGACCACTGACAAAGCAGTAATCCAGGCTCAGCTTCTTCAGGGCTCTGAGCTGCTGCATGACCTCAGGCAGAGAGGGGTTATGGTAAATTGGGATGTAGCAATTGAAGTAATGCTCCAACTTCATTGTGTCATTTTACATTTATTTTGACTTTTTACAATTACAATGTTTTTTAAGATGTAGGCAACAACATTTTTCCCCCATAAAATGATAAAGTATTTTACATATCTGAAATAATAAGAGTGATAAATAAGAGTGATAATAATACAAAAGTAAATCTAAAGTGGTTTATTTCTTTGCAGCCCTCAGCTCTTCAAACAGCAAACACTTGGCCTGTGCAGAGGAAAGACAACAGTCTGGTAAACACACTTATCTAGCACTGTGTTATGCCTCTATATTTAGGCCCTATATGTAGTGAGTGCCAACCTCATGCCAGCGCAGTGTGTCAGCTGGAAGCCCCAAATGGCAGTGGGGGCAGGTGTGAGTGGGATTGGGTATTTCTTGGTTCCTCTGCCCCCAGCATGGCCCCTCACTGTCCCACAGAGGGTGTCCTGGTGCATGGGACGACCAGGCCACTCCAAAGTGCGGCCTGGGGTCTGTTTGGTACATAACCCGCTGATTACCACTAGAGGGCACTGCAGACGAGGAATCAGATTCTTCCTGGGAAGACAAATTGTGTTAGTATGAATTTATGTATAGGTAATTACATTCATTGAGATTAAAAAAAAAAAAAAATCATAATATTCACAAATATATCAAGTGTTATTTTTTGCCAATTATTAAATATATGTCAATTCTTTCAAAAGCATTAATGGAAACTTATCATGTCCCAGATAGGGAGTAGACAAAATCAAATATAGCTGTTACTGATAACAACTTAATTAATGCTTTCTTAATTACAGACGCACTGGACATGATAGCCATGTTGTTTATGTTATAATTTGGTGTTTTGGTTTGCAAGATGATTATCCAATCAGAAAGCAGAATGAGCCTCACATGAGTTTGCATTTGGGTTGCCAGTTTCAATGCTGAAATCCAGTTGGTTAAAACCTAAAAGCCTAAACTTTCTCTGCTCTGAATCCTTACTATCTAAACCGCAGAACCTGCAGCCAATCATTAATCAGTTCATATACTGAGAATGAAGAAAACGTGTATGTGTCCTCTTTAGGCAGTTTAAGGCTTTGGCAACCAGTTCAGTTGTGATTGTAATATTAAGTCAACAGCAAGTAGAAGGTGTATACCCTCTATACCCTCTAACACTATGCACTTGTCACTTTTCCACTTTATCTACACTTTACCTGAAATTGCGTAATTTTAGATTGTCATTTTTACTTATATAATCCTGTTTCTTGCTTTTGTGATGTATGTATGCAGATGTTTGTCTGTTTAAGACCACTACTGGTGTAATTTTACAATTACAGAAAATGTAGCCTAAAATTTGAGGCAGCAGATGTTGGCTGGGATTTTATCCTTAGACAACCAGAAGGCCCAGACAGACTTTTCAGTGTGCTATTACAGTGCATTAAAATTGCAACAAAGAATAGAGTCATGAAATTCCATCTGCTGATTTTGTTCAGTGCACAGCCCACAGACTGTGGCTTATATTTTTGTCCTGTTTAAGATCCCATTACATACAGTGTTTATGTTTTCCCTTTTGAATGCCACCAGCTGCAGTTATCTGTCTGATACCTGTTTAGGAATCTGAGGGCGATACTGTGAGTCCAGAGACCGCAAGCAGTACCAGCAGGGTTCTGGGGGGCGGTCTGTGAAGGAAGGGAGAAGAGCTTGTATGATGTAGCTATAACTTTGAAATTACTTCTTGAATGCAGGCTTGTGGGGCATATATGTTTAGGTTAATGTTTTTAGTTTTCTGTGTCACAAATAATCTGTCTCCAAGTGTTCAGTGATTTGCAAAAATAACTGCACTTTTTCATTTTTATATTACATCCAATACAGTCTTCTCTGGGCATAAAACTGGCATAATAATAATAATAATAACAACAACAACAACAACAACAACAATAATAATAATAATAATAATAATAATGCCATCAAACCTTTGAGCAGTAATGTGAGAAGCAGTAGAATGTGCGTCACTCACTCTGGGTAGTAGTCTCCTGGGTGGCTTCTGTCTGGGAGGTCTCCTGGTCCTCTGTGGTGGGGTTTGGAGGTGAGGGGCCTTCACTGTCATCGCTCTGTGACTTTGGGATCTCCTGCTGCATGGCCAATATTTGACCAAAATATCAATACACTATTTTACTTTTACTCATGCCGTAGCTTATCTTTATCATTTATCATTTCTAATTGTCAGTTAAAGTTTATATATTTTTTGGTTTTCATGTATTTTGTTTTAAAGATAAGGGGTAGGTGAAAACTCCAGAACACTCAATCCTCAAATGAAGGACTATACAGGATTACTCAAACATACATCCATCAATGAAAATACAACTTTGAGTAAGATAAGGATGAGGGAACCATTATAACATGGGTAAAAGCTCAAAAGTCAAATTTGTATAATATCTCCCCTTTCGCTTACCTGGTTTGCAACTACCTCTTCATTACTAACAGGACTTTGTGGATTATTGTCTGCATCCTTTTCAGTGTTCTCAGACTCTTTACTACAGGTCTCCCCCTCTGGTTGGTTGTCACTATAGTTCAACAGAGAAGCACACAAATTTAGCAAAACATGCCCTCTTAAGTGCCTGGGTTATCAGCCAATAGGTCTTCAGCTGATTAGGCAAACTAAGCCTCTACTGTTACAGAATTGTACAAAAACATCCCTCTCCTCTCCTTGTCTTACCTTTGGCTATTTTTTTCTAGTGCCACCCTTTCTTCCTCCATGCCCACTCATATACCCCCCTCCAATGTTATTCTTTGATTTATTTTCCCTAATCTTAATCTCTTTCTTGGATTTTTCCTCCCTTTGAGCCTCTGTCTTCTTTACACGGTGTATACCTTGGCAGCTTGGGTCCACCCCCTCTGTGTGTGTGAAACGGAAACTCCAGTCTTCAATATTTGATGTGTCTGAATGGCTCACAAGCTGGTTTCTGTAAAGACTAATCAGGTGAGGGCCCTAATGTGCCTATATAGTGAAACAGGCTTTGACATAAGTAACAACCTGCAGAGGAATACAGATCAAGCATTTAGTAGCCATAATAAATCAGTATGCATGATTGAAATTCTCAGATTGTTCAGGTTATATAAAGGTTAAAGTTTTAATCCAGGTTTAGTCCGGTTCGGTCCTGGTTAGGGTTTAATTTTGTCTCACAAATTCTAATCTTTATCAATTTATTATCAATGCATTTCTCCTCTATCTATGTCTAATTAATAATTAGTTCTTGTTATGAGACAGTCCCTATTCTCTTTACTATACTATATACTTTGTTATTGTACAAGGGTACATTTTGAACAATATTTGAACAATAGCCTGTACAGTAGGGCTAGTTAAAAAAAAAAAAAAAATCTATGTATCTGCACACATATACACAGAATAATTTAGCTGATAGTTTAACTTCACTAATAAAAGTAAGCCATTCAGACAAAGTAGACCTGACATTTTTGTCTGTGGATAAATGCATTGTAATTGATCATTTTTACCAGTAGGGGGAGCACGAACACAAAGTGTCGTATTCGTGGCTCGTTTTAAAACTATGGCTTATAATTATTCAATTATTCAAACTAAAGCTTCATTGAATAACACTGAACAACCATGTAGTATAGTTAATTAATTAACATTCTTACTTGTGTTTTCCAGGGCCAGTGGATCCTGAGTCCTGAAGCCATGAAGAAAAGCCTTCTATAGGCCTACTGTTAACACGTGCTCTTAAGGTAAAACTGAGAAGGCCCAGGCCTACTAGGCCTACGCACACACACTAGTATCTAACTAGGCACGATTAGTCTATTTTCCCCATACCACATTTAAATGCCACATTTAGAGCGTTAAAAACATGTTATGTGCAGATGACGACCACCCTAGCACCCACCCACCTCTTTGTTACAGCCTATATTGGAGGGATACTTTTTATTGAAAAGCTATCAGCCAATCAGAGCTTAGAATGAAGAAAACATGATCAAAATACATAGTAAAAATATCTAGGCTACGGTTTACATCAGAGTAAAACAAAGCTAGCTTTTTTTTTTTTTTTTTTTTTGTCTACTGTGCATTGCACTAAAATTGAATAGGAAGCAATGGGTCTTGAATAAGCCTATTATCTTTTATATCATAGTTCAGATGCATATAAGCATAGGCCTACTGCTATCAATAGGCCTATATAGGCCGTTATTAATGTAAAACACCACCAATGGCTACCACACATATTTATTTTACTAATTTAAAGATTTTAAAAATATTATTAGCCTGTTATTATTATGTTGTTTTTTTTATTATTATTATTTTATTCTTTTTTAAATTAGTGTGTAATAGATATATAATAATTAATAATCTGATTAGATACTTTTATCCTTTGATAACGTGGCTTTTATCTCCAGCATCTTTGCACGTTTGTATGTTCCTGAAACACATTGAGAGTATTTACCGGTCAGTGAAGTGCGCGCCTTCCTGTAAATGTGTGGCAGGTACAGAGTAATTTTAGTGTTTTTCTTGCGTGTGTGTGTGTGTGTGTGTGTGTGTGTGTGTGTGTGTGTGTGTGTGTGTGTGTGTGTGTGTGTGTGTGTGTGTG
>KN470733.1:33577-43716 GCA_000787095.1 Periophthalmodon schlosseri | reverse complement strand
ACGTCACGTCCATTGATAAGACTGTTGGTGAGGAGATGGCACAGTGAGTCTAGGCTGGCCCCAGCTGATGAATGAACGGAAATGGCATGAATGAAATAGTGCTTTTCCTGAATGAAAAGACAAAATTTTAGAGATAGAGCTGCTACACAGCCATTTTCCTTCTCCCGTATTAAATGGTAGTGTATGGCTTCCTCTGTTCCCTCTTTCTCGGCTACAGCTTGTTACACATTCAGGAGCAGCAAAAGATAGGGTGACCCCAATTGCACGCTATCAATTAGGGTCATTTGGTGACGTGCTCCAAGAATCAATGCCATGCATCTGCAGCCTCAGACAGATAAGTGGGATGTTCTCCAGCCTGTGCTCTCTTATAGCCTCTTGTTAGGCTTTTGTGTGAGGTGGGCCGAGTCCCTTTGTGGATGTGTGGTCCAGGGGCCATGCAGGAAGACCACTGTCCAGTCTCTGCTCAGTTTCCATGAACAATTTCCCACCTGCTGTTCCATGCTACTTTCGGGCACCGTTTATCGGTCAGTGGCACATTGTGCTCCCCTGACCCCTCATCACCATTATCTGACACTTTACAGAGATACAGCTGATTATTCAATCATGAATCAATGCAAGCACAGGGACAAAACAGTCACTGACTTAAAGTGTATTTTTTTTATTTTTTATTAACCTGTGACAGCGCTCTGTGTTGATTGCACTATAGCTGTGGATTTACTGTTAAAAACCCTGTGCTTAACCAGGTCTATGTCATAGCAAACAACGAACTAAGCCTGTGTACCCCACTAACCAATAAAAGGTAAAAATGTTTTCTGGTAGAGTGTCTTATTGTATGACTAACTTTCAGCTTTTCTTCTTTTTTCCCTGTCTCAAATAAAAACAACTTCCACTGACAATCTGTTGTCCTCAAGGTCTCCTGTAATGGAGCATTTTGTGCATTATGGCTGAGCATTTGGGCTCAAGGACAAATAAATATGCCACTTTTTGTTATTGTTGTGCAGCGGTTAAACAAAGACCTACACTGCCATTACTGCAGAATAATAGAGAAACAAGTTCATCCACAAAGGCTCATTTACATACATTGTTTCTCATGGCCTTGTACATGGTTATATTCAACATATTCAGTCTTCATACACATGCAGTTTGTTTCAACAACAAGGCTCTGACTTTCATCATGTGTCTTTTATATATGTTCATGTGTTGTATGTGCAGCAATGTACAGTAAATGTGACATGCATGGTTGATAGCCTTGAGTCACAAATGAGTTACAGAATGGTATTTTGAAAAGGCAATTATGTTTTCAACCTGCCTGAAATACCCCACTGTGGAAGTAGGCATACCAGTCATGTGATAAGTGCATGGTAAAACTATATAAATACAGTAATAAATAAATAATAATGATGCTACTTTTACAGAACCCATGCACCCCTGTGATAGAATTGTGATTTTGCAATATCTGTGGTATTACTATATAAGAGTCAAATCCTGCGTTCTCTTCTATTGCCCTTTGAATAAATGTGACTAAAAGGCAACACAATTGTGATTGTTGCTGAGATGATCTTAACTGGGGAGATCACATTAGCTCAGAATAAAACAGAAACTGATAAATTAGCCTTTTCCAATTACTTCTGATCTAACTGACCATTTTTCAGCGAATGCCATATTTCAGCATGCCATATTTTTCCCTTTCAGCCTAGGTTCTGTGTCCACATATTCTGTTGCATTTGCAGACAAAATATGCACACATCAAATGAAGTTGTAATTTGTTGCTATTGCCAGAGGTGCCACATGACCTCCCTTTGATTAGATTTACTGTCACTGCTTGCCCTGCTGCAGAATGTGGCGGCAGACGGCCAAGACGTTTGTGCTGTGGTATATGGTAGCAGTGTGTTTGTGGAGAAAAAAGCCACTGAGAGGTATATAAGCAGGGTGCCGCAGGGCAGATGCTGATATAACGGTCTGGCATTATCCACTGCCACTCAGCATTAGTTGGCCCCTTACCCTCACTCCATGTCCGCACCCCCGCTCTGACTCACGGACTACCGCCTGCTCGGCCACTCACATAGATTAACACTGGTACACTGTGCTACGTGTAATGGAAAACACGGAGGAGCACACAGTAGTTCAGCCTTGTGTCCTTTTCATACAAACCCCTTGCTTCTACAGTAATATGTGTTAAACTCGAATGAACCCAGACACTGAAAGTTAAGGGTACACATAGCTACAGATTCAAACTGGTAATATAAGGTGCTATGACACTATGATGCCTTTTTAAATTAACCCATATGTTTTTGTGCCAGCGGTGTTGGACAGACCTGGGTCTGGGTACAAAGCCAAAGTATATATGTATGACAAAACACTGTAAAAGAAAAAGGTAGAATATCAGTAGCTGTAGTGGACCGATTTTTACAGTAAAATATTTGTTTACAATATGTAGCATGTGAGAGTATCTTACCATTCATAGGGGGGGGGGACCTGACATGCTTGGAACATGGGGGAATGATGAATTCTCTGGCCACAATTATGATAATGCATGGTGAGCGATCTTTTAGCAGCAAGTGTGCTAATGCAGTTCCTCCTGAGCAGAAAAAAGGGTCCCTACCTTGGAGTGATAAAATAGAGCTCATGATTAACAGAAGCTTTTCCACCACCCACACCACTTTGTCAGAGGAGGGAGGGACAAGTAATTGCACCATAAGGTTTCTACAATACAATGGTTTCGCTTCTTGATGATGTGTGCAGGACCCTGGCGCCTACACACTGTAAGCTGCAGTTTCCGCTTTCAAACAAGCCTTTTGCAAAGTTACAATTTGGCCTCTGTGCTGCTACATTAACCTACACACATTAATCATCTGTACACATTTGCATTTTGGCACATTGAGGCAATCCACCTGATTTATAGACTTTTATAATATCAAAAACGGCTGTAGGAAATAGACTGTTAAATGAAGAGTGACACTTCTGAGTGTTAGTACAATGTTGTCATCTCTTTTGTCTAACAGAGACTTAACATCTGCTCCATTGGGAGGTTGAACTGCTGTTGTAATGCTCTATGCAAATCAGTGGCGAACCAGCTGTACTTACACACTCACTAGGGATAAGCAGCATGTCAGATTAAGCTTATTTGAACTGTGGTACAATATCTAATATTGTTTTATCACCAATCATAGTTTTATTATTAAAAGTAACATACAACCACAAAATACTAATGTTATTGATTGTATACAGTGTTTGTCATCGTCAACATGTTATAAACCATCAACTATAGTAATATCTTCCAGTGCAGAACTGAAATACATTTCCAGATACTTATCTATTTATAATAAAATAGCATGCCCTGTTTGATACATCTGCAGTTAATAATATTGCCTAAACTGCAAACAGCCACAGTGTGCCAAATAAATTACATCCTATGAGAGTAATTATGCTGAGACCTTACGGGCCTATCAGGAGGTATGCTATGTGACTGATGTTTCAGATTGTTATTCTGCATTGTCTACTCTTCAGGAATTATTTACCTCTTTGAATATTACCTGTAAAAATGTCCATAGCCATAACCTTTGGAAAAGCAGTGGTGTCAATGATGGATGGCATTGGTGACCAGAAGCAGGCAATGAATTTGAGGTTGATGAGGCGACTCATATCAGAGAGCGGGACATTGGAGCTCACCATCAATCTCCTCCCTGCTCCGTTGTAGACATCTGGCACATGCATCACCAAACACACAGCGAGAGTGAACTCAACCTAATGCACACAAACACATGGCTTTTGTCACAGTCGTCATATAAAAGGCATGCACATAAAAGGCATCAAGACAAGACAGGCACTAGACATTATCGACAATATTGTAAATTTATCGTTACTGCAATATCAGAAAACTAAATGTTCATTTTGTAAGAACCAAGTTGTCTCACCATAATTTTGTAGAACTTGTTATTCAGAAATATATGTTTTGTCATATCACAGCCCCCAAACTGAGCCCAGACTTGAAGCTGGGGTTAAGTTTCTGGAACACTCTCGTCCAGATGAGCCACATCCAACACGCATCCGCCCTTAAATGCCTCTGATGCCTGTAAATACTAGAGAAATACAATCTAAATATTTATATCAACATCAGCACAATGCATATTCATTTCAATCAGTCACCATTGTCACATAATTGTTGACTCAATGTCCAGCTTATTTGTTGTGAATGGATGTCTCTGCTCTGGCGTAGCACAACAAAAATACAAATTGGCTCCAAAGATTCCCCACATGGGAATCACAAACCTATTACAACAACAACTTTAGGTTTAGCTGAAAGAGTTGAATGAGCAGACCTCTATTCATTCACTCTATTCGGGAAAGCTTTGCTGATTTTAATGACAATAACTTGGAGGATATGCCTGCTAACTCCATCTGCAGCAGTTTATGGGGACAGCCTAAATATTTTCAATAATGGTTTGCCAGCTTTCGTTAGAATTTTTATGGACAAAGATTTAACAGGCTTTTCCCTTAAGTGTTTTTGGCACTTGTGTGTTCATAATGAAATTAGAGATGGAAAGCCGCAGGGTCAACAAAATGAAAAAAAAAACAAAAAAAACAAACAAACCAATAAGTAAATTGATCCACTCTCTTAACCCGTTACTATACTAAGATACATAGTGACAAACATAAGCTATACCTCTCGGCAAACAAACGGAGGGAGAGATGAGTCCTCTAAAATTCCTTGTTGAAATGAAAACTGTTATCGGTTATCAGCGCACCACCCGACTGGAAGGGAAGTCATTTGAAAGCTGTTTGAAACGCGGTAATTTGCCGGTGTGACTCATCGCCAACACCTACAGCGACAAAACCTCTGATCCTCTAAAGCAAGAACAGAGTGGCAAACTCTGCCATGCATGTGCGCCTATGGGAGCTGCTGCTGAGCTACAGAGAGAAAATGCTATAGTAAGGCATGTGCTTCCAACATATAATTACATATCATACTTCCAAACATGCTCTATTGTAATGCTCATTTACTAACTGTTCATTAAATTAATTGCTGAATTCCTATTCTTTTATACAGACTTTGTGTTTGCAGGTATAAGCATTATCTTTTATCAACTCTGTCAACATCTGATCAGGCATAAGATTATGACCACTGAAAGAGGTAGATTTGTTCAAAATAAACTCAATGGCAAATTAACATTCAGTGGTTCTATTAGAAGAAACAATTGGTCATGTAGGTATTTGAGAAAGTTTAGGGCAAAGGCAAAATGATGATGGCTTTTCTTGATAGTCTACAGTGGTCTATGTAAATCTATTGGCCAGTGTGTGGTCCGCTATAAAATACAGAAGTATAGCTGATTGCTGACAACGTCTGGTTTTGCGATAGAAAGATTCCAGAATAACTTGTATCACAAGCAGGTTGGCATGGTTACATGAAAGGTGTAGTCACGGAGAAACATGGGCTGATATCAGACAGGAAACACTGTCTTGTTAGTACAAGAGCTGATAGTATCACAACAAAATAGGCTGCACCATCAGGTGTCAGGATGAAAGAATTATCATGATTAATGCAAGGTTACGACAAGCCAGCAATGTAATCAGGGGCTCACTTGTTAATCATTACGTGACTCTGATTAGTTTGGCTTTAGATTTAAAATAAGATATCAAGCATCATTGTACGTAGAGAACACCTAAAACTCACCAGCAGCACTGATCTGAAAAAGCATCAATCACACCAGCTGTGTTACGTCAGTCAGTCATGTTTAAGTGTTATGATAATTTGGCACTGTATCACTTTAGAGAAAAACGTGGACTTATGTGTTCATTCAAGATGTTTTCTATTGTTTAAAATAAATCACCTCAATTGAACCAACACAAACCAGTAAGTCTGCAATGAAATTTGACACTAACAACTAAGACTAGTGCCTTTGTAACCCGGCCCAGATACGCGCAAGAAAATAGATGGATGAAACTTGTAGCATATTTACAGGATGCAATGATAGATAGTATATGATATGTAATTACATAAGTTTAGAAAAAGTGTATGTTTTTAACCAATATTGAGCAGTAACGTGTAAAGGTAAATGTTATAGTCATTTAGTATTAACAGAAAAAATAATATTGCAATGGTATTTTTTAGTCGTACGTTACTCGCATGCATTTTTCCTGTAACTATTTTGTTGAGTAACGCTTTCTGATCTTGCTTTCTACTAATTCTAGCTTTGCACTGATTAAAGTTGACAATGGGAAGGGCATGACTATTTTGTTGTCACTGTGGTAGACATTAGTTTAGGGAGAAAAAGCACAGGTACCCATTGTATGAGTCATAAAATCACTGATGGCAGTAACAGGTGAAATTAGCCACAGCCAGTCACATAGAACATACTAAGAGGGGACATGGCTTTAGAGGTGACATATGACTCATATGAGCAAATTACTGAACGAAAGCTACAGCTATGTTTATGTCATTCTTTTAATCAAACTTTGACAAAGTTTGGAGATTGTGAAAGAAGAGTATCAGAAATTCTGCCCAAGTGAATAAAAATACTGAAGGTGATACTTAAATGCTGCAAATGGACAAATTAGTGTCCCGGTTTGAGTCCAATTTAGTCCTTGTGTAGACTTGGTTTGGTCCTGATTGTGGTTTATTCCTTGTCTAGTCCGAGTTTAGTCTAAATTTTGATGTGGTGTGTGTGCACTTTTTATGCTCCAAATAGAATGCTCCAAATACCTGCGGCTACTAAAAAGATACATGTTAGAATGATAAGTTTAAGAAGACAGATATATTTAAAATATGTATTGTATTATGTATTACTGCATCTGTTTAGATGAGATTCAAACTCAGGTTTACTTTAACAAAATATTTGTCTTGTTTTTTAACATGTTCTGTTTTTCATGTTCAGGTTCACTTGAAATCATTCCAAGCCACTTATTGTGTACAATGTGATGTCAGCAGTGACGCTATTAATCACATTTAAGTGTGCAGAGTAATCCTCATTCCTCACATCCCACACCTTTGACAGTACTTAGTCTCAAAATGGAGCAAAACAAGGACTTGTATAGGGCAAAAGTGAATGGGTTTTCTATTTTTAAGTTCAGATCAGTGTTACTGTTTTTACATGGCTGTTGTCATCGTTTTCACAAAACTGTCTGCACTACAAAAAACACACAAGAGTGGTGAGTAACATGTAAAGAATAGGCAAGAGGAAGCTGGGAGAAAAAAAAGAGAAAGGAATAAGAAAATTGGGATCCCTGAGGGTAGACACTGGGTAAAACCTGAGGCTGTGACAGAAAGCAGAAAAACACAAACAAACAGCTTTGCATTTACAAGTCACATTCTGCCGATAACAGCAACAATAGCCACATCCCATTTAGTTTCTGTCACTTGGGCTAATCCCGACACTGATCTCCTGAAACAATGCTGTGTTTTCACTGTAACTGAATGCCCGAACACTTGCCTTGTCTGCTCTTTTGTTTGCACTCCATTACTGTCACTAGCTGTCACTGTAAAAAAATGTCTGTATTACATATGTTTTCTTTGCTTAAACCTATTTATTTTCATATATCAAAATACACAATTATGTAAATTGGGTGTAACTGCAGCTATTAATAAGAAGTCATGATAAGTGGTAGAATGTGATTACTGAAAAAAAAAAACTTTAGCAAACAATGAATGTATTATGTATTTTTGTTTCACACAGTCATGCTAATGAAGTAGGGCTGTATTTTACCCACACCCTTTCAAAGATGTATTTACTATATATATACCATATGTATTTACAAACAATGCTCATTTCTTCACAGGTGCCATATGTCTAAGGAAAACACCATCTCCATCAGAATAGAAGCTTTTGTCTTATTTTTTTTTATTTTTTATGAGTATTATGCATGTTCAGAATGAACACAAACTAACAAAGGATTAAATCAAATAGCTGTTTAAATTCAGCAATGATAAGAAAGATAAAATCAATGGAAATGGAAAAAGCACTGGTGCTTCCCAGTCACCTGGTGCATCCTGGTGCATTCCTGGTGCATCCTGGTGCATCCT
Organism: Periophthalmodon schlosseri; assembly: GCA_000787095.1. Lineage (NCBI taxonomy): Eukaryota > Metazoa > Chordata > Actinopteri > Gobiiformes > Gobiidae > Periophthalmodon > Periophthalmodon schlosseri. The sequence goes on along the minus strand of KN470733.1, from coordinate 35,699 downwards.
GGTGCCCTGGAACGGCGCCCGAATTACTATGTATTAGATTACTACATATTACATCCATGGCAATAGCCACAAAAAACTGGATCTGACAGGTTAACCGCCACATAAACAGTGTAAACTTTGTTACAGGTTAAATCCTACAATATTCTGTTACTTAACATGTTAGAGACATAAATACTTTAGCCTACGGTTTATCATTAGACATATTGTTTACAACTTAATTCAGATGGAATGCTCTGAAATAGGAAATAACCAAACACCCTATTGCCTGAAACGCAGCATTACCCCTGAAGTAGGAGTTCTTTGAATCTGAGATCAAACATGATTGGACACATATGTTTTCATCTGAGTTCTCCTTTTTTCATTTCTGCAATTTTATTTAATGATACCTATATTATTATAACTATTACTGTAAAACTAGACTGTGCAACACAAACGCAACAAAAACAGTCACCCAAAGCAAAAACCTGGTGCTAACAATAACCTAAGAGCATCATCCTTTGTTACTATGGAGAATGAACAATGCAAAAAATTGTATGTGACAATATATTTTTGTCCAGAAAAGCACTAAGAAACTCTTTGAAGTTGTACTTTTTGGGATGGTTGACACACTCCACTGCCTTTTAAAAGTGCGCTGTAAATACTGTGGAGGCTTGGCATAAAAAGGCCTTTGGTCAGCTGTCTCTGCCACAGACCTGATGTCTCCTGGCACTTCACCCAACTATTTTAGAGCTTTAACACATAGAAGACCAGAAGACCAGTTCAGCTCAAATATTTGATCTTGTATGCCTGCTGATCTGCTGACAAAACTGACTTATGGACCTATATTGAAAATTAAATAAATCTTTCATGCTTATTGATGAATATTCATTTGAGCTTAATGACAAATGGGGTGGAAGGTATGTCAAAAATCAATATCACCATTTTCAGTGTGTTTCGCTTGTGTGAGTCTTCACAGGTGTGTGAGTACATGCAAGCACAAGTTTGTTCAACAATGGTTGCAGTTTCCATGTTTGACGTATAAACAATTTCACAGGACTATTACATGAAGCAAACAAGCATATTTCTGTCAGCAAGTGCCATCTTTTTCTTCTCAGAAATCAATGAGTTTTAACTGATCTACAAAGGTCAAAGCATTCAGAAGGGGTCAAATGAAGAAAGGCTTCTTAAGCAAAGTGATTGTCAGGATCAAGTCATCAGGTTATAAGCAACAAATAGCCTGCAACACTTCCTCCCCTTTTCTACAGGTAACTTCGCCCAGTGATTCTCAAAGTGGTGGTCAGGACCCTCTGAGGTGTTCATGAGGCAGGAGCTGGGGGTCACAAGATGATTTATTATTTTTAAAAATATCTATTTTCTACATTGAAAACAGCATATTTAATGAACTACTTAGCAATATTAAACCAAATTTAACACGTTCAGGTTAAACTTTAAAATTTCATTTAAAATGTAATTAAATTTAAAATTTAATTTTGCTGTGAGTCAGTTGCATGGTTACTTTGGGGGGTTGGGAACCCCTGACTTATGATTATACTGTAACAGAAAAATATAGGTTTTGGGCATGAAGTAGAATCTAGGATCTGCATACTGCGTGAATGGGCCGAGTTGTGTCCATACACCACAGTTTAAGAAACAGTCTAGTTTTCAACCTGTAATTGTGTAAGTAGACTATAGGCCTTGGAAATAAATAGTTTATAAAAATGTGTTTGAAATATAAATTATTATAACGTGACGTTATCAGCAACATTAGAGCAAGCTTGAAAGGGCAAGATAGCCTTTAAGATAGAAGTCTGAAGTTAACAAAAATGCAAAGCTAAAGGTTAGCCCTAGTCAAGACTATCTTTGGATCTTAAAGTCGTTTAACTACAACCATACTCGGGTCTAATAATAAAATGGAAAAATATTAATGCGCTCACGTGTTTGTTTGGGCGCATGTTGTTTCATTTGCAGTTTCCAGCGCGTCTCCCCTGCACAGCACAGTCTCATCAGAACCGTGGAGCCGCCATGGACCAGCCTCCAGAAGCGCACAATACAACTTTGTGGGCCATTGATCACAGGTAGTAAACTTGGTTGTTTTATATGTATTTATTTATGCTGTAGTGTTGTTTTAATTTAAAACCATAAA